>QLTV01004250.1:1699558-1722296 GCA_003457575.1 Thermophis baileyi | reverse complement strand
TCCAAGAAAAATAGAAGACACAGAGAAATCTTCACTGGAAGAGGCTCTCTGCTTTTGCTCCAGAGGAAGCAAAAGGCAGTTTCTTTTTGAGGCAGTTTCTCAATGGGTAGGTTCCTTCAGGCAAGGTGATTTGCAGATTGCAACATTTTAACGAGGTGATAATTGCTCTTGGCTGAACACACAGACACATCATTAAAGCTAGTATTCCTTTCCCTGCTTGGGGGCGGGAGGAAAAAAGCTGCAAAAAGTGTCAGTTTATTATTTTATCTCATTTGCTGTTTCTTAGCTCAGCTCAGCTCTGCCCCACGAAATCAGCTGAGCTAATAAACAACAGAATATAGGAGATGTGAGAGGAGGGGGAGGGCAGGTGGGTGGGGCCAATCAAAATTTTCCCTACCGGTTCTCCGAACCAATCATAATTTTCCCTACCCGGATGCCAGAACCGGTCCCAACTGGTAGCATTTCACCCCTGCTTAAGAACTGAAACACTGCCCTGTCTTAATTGAAGTTCACTCTTTATGGAATGTTTTGCTGATGAATGAGTTGTCAGAATTAAATACACATACCCTATTTAATGTCTGCTCACTGGAAGAATATATTTAACATCTGGAAAAATTATATTTGAATACACAACTATTTCAGAATTCTGGAATATAGTTCTCTGATTCTGGAGATACAAAACTTAATAAACATAGCTGTTATTCTCTGATCTCTTCCTTCATGATCATGATTTCAAATCACTACCTATAACAATAATACCTCTTCTCCATACTTACTAAATTCTTTGCAATTTAATATCGCCTTATGAGGGGGGGAAATCTAGTACTTTTTTCTTTTAGTATTGTCTTGACCTTTTTTACACCATTTTTATAGATTGAAGGCACATTCTTGTATTCCATATGCTCATATCTTCTTCCATCTCATAAAGATTTTTTTGTACCTATTTCAGACAGCAATTTGTGCAATAACATTTGTGTCTTTTGGTATCTTCCCTTTTTCTTTAATTGTTCATCATTTATGAAATCAAATAACATAATCTAACAATAAATATATACCAGAGAACCAGTTTAGTCTAGTGATGAACACAACAGGCTAGAAATCAGGAGTTCTAGTCCCACCTTTGGGATGAAAGCCAGCTGGGTGGCTTTGGGCCAGTCAGTTACTCTCAGCTCTATGAAACAGGCAAGGACAAATCACTTCCAAAATTTTGTCAAGAAAACTACAGGAACTTGTCAGGCACTTGTCAGGAGACAGGACTGATTTAAAGGCATGATAGATGAGATGAGATGAGATATAGATATATTCTACACAAATTTAAAATATTGAAAGTATAAAACATGATAACAAATAACAATGTTTAAGTTTAAAACATAATTTAATAAATATGAAATAATTTCTTCATATTGTATACTCAATTCTAGCTAAGATATTACCATATTATTTATATTCCAAACAAAATAATTTCTTCATTAAAGATATCTTTATTTTAAGGGAATTATTCAATTTCTTTCATAGCTGAGTCCATGTTAAGTACTTGCATAACTATCTCTGAATTTTTTATTATCATAGAGGATATTTACAAGATGCAAAAATTAGATTTAAAACAAGCAAATATACATAGCAATGAACAGTAGATGTCATTCTGGTTTATACAATACTAAGGCCAACTAGAATTATTTGTCAATAAGCAAGAACTAGTAAACCAAGTCTTCTGTTGAAATGATATTCTTCATATGTGTTTCAAAATACACAGAAACATGTTTCTTGCAATTTAATTAGAGCTAGGAATTGGCAATATAATTTTTTGAAACAAATATTCTAAGAAAAACATTAGTTTTCAAAATGCCTGTGGAGATTATCAGTGATCCAGGTCATAGTTCTCTCAAAGATGCTTTTCAAAAGGCAACTGGACTGTTTTTCCTTGAGGAAGAAGAAGAAAACGTTTCGCTTCTTATCCAAGAAGCTTCATCAGTTGTGACCATCACAACTGATGAAGCTTCTTAGATGAGAAGGGGCATTGGTCTTACCTGATACGCCTCTTCTCGTGGGGTGGAGCTAGCATTCAGAATGGGTTGTCCTCATCCAATCAGAGTGAGGACTGAGTCTGTCAATCAAACTTGTGAAGCTCCGTCCGCCATCTTGCCCAGCTTTGATGAAGCCGAAGAAACAGACCCGACGTGGCAATTCTCAGAAGAGGAACAAGAGTCCAGTATTCTTGAAGTCCTACTAACAACAGACAGTCTAGGAAATGGACCGGTAAAAAAGAAAAAAATAGGGCGGGGCTGAATGCTAGCTCCACCCCACGAGAAGAGGCGTATCAGGTAAGACCAACGCCCCTTCTCCATGGTGGATGGAGCTAGCATTCAGAATGGGACATACCAAAGCTAAACGTCCCAAGGGAGGGAAAAGAAAAAAAACCTGGTCCCCCTACATAGGTACTTCGTGAACCCGCTGCAGTACTCTGCGACCAAACATCGCCTCCGCCGACGCAAATGAGTCAATCTTGTAGTGTCGGATAAATTGAGTCGGCAACGCCCATGTAGCCGCTCGACACACCTCCTCCAAGGAAGGCTGGGTAGCCCAGGCCGCCGATGCCGCTGCGCGTGGAATGCGCTGTTATGCGACCCGGAGGGGGTTGAGCAGAAAGACCGTATGCCTTCGCGATTGTAGCACGAATCCATCTGCCCACAGTCGAAGACAACACCTTGAGGCCCAGAGAGCGGGGTAAAAATCTCACCAGGAGGGCCTCCGACTTGCGGATAGCAGATGTCCAGTCGATATAGACTCGGAGGGCCTTGCAAACGTCCAGTGTGTGCCATTGGCGCTCTCGAGGATGATGCGGATGTGGACAAAAGTTAGGGAGCACCAGCTCCTGCACCCTATGGAACCACGAATTGATCTTTGGTATGAATGATGGATCTAGTCGAAGAATGACCCGGTCATAATGAAATACACACAAATCCTTGCGGATTGAAAGAGCTGAAAGCTCGGAAATCCGCCAGGCCGACGTAATAGCCAGTAAGAAGGCCAACTTGTATGACAACAACCTGAGGCCAGCGGACCGCAGAGGTTCATAGGGAGGACCCATCAATGACTGCAATACAAGAGGCAGGTCCCAGGTCGGGAACCGGTGGACCACCAGTGGGCGTAGATTTGACGCCCCCCTCAGAAACCACCGTACCGTGGGAAAATGGGCCAAGGATTTGAAGCGACTGCAGGAGACAACCGATGACAAGGCCGCCACCTGCCTCTGAAGGGTGTTTGGGGAAAGACCCATGTCCAGCCCCTGCTGGAGGAACTTAAGTATCTTAGGGATCGGCACCTGTAGAGGAGAACAGCCCTCAGATTCACACCAGTCACAGAAAGATTTCCACGTCGCTGAGTAGATGCGATCAGTGGAGGGTCCCCTGGAAGCCTGGATGATGGCGATGACGTTGGTGACATAGTCCAGGCGCCTTAGACAGCACCAAGCACAGAAGGTTCTCCACATTGCGGCGTAGATTCTCTCCGTGGAGGGACGGCGAGACGCCTGGATGGTAAGTATCACCTCGGGATCATAATCCTGTTGCCTCAGAGCGTGCCACTCAACTGCCAGGCGGTCAGCTGGTACCACTGGGGATCCGGGTGTACCAGCGCCCCCTGGCTGAGAGAGTCCGGAGTCGGTGGAATTCTCCACGGCGGAGTTATCGACAGGGCTTTCAGGTCGGCAAACCAGGCCCACCAAGGCCAGCACGGGGCCAGGAGGATTAGTTCCGCACGTTCCTCCAACGCCTTCTGGATGACCTTGGGAAGAATGGACCGGGGGGGAAGCATACAAGAGGCCCTGCGGCCAGGATCCTTGAAGGGCATTGACCCTCTCTGCTCCCTGAGCCGGGAAACGAGAAAAGAAATCTCTGCAGCTGGGCGTTCTCCGGGGTCGCGAATAGGTCGACAACTGGGTGACCGAAGCAGATCGAGAGCTCGTGGAAGATGGCAGGATGTAGGCGCCACTCCACATGGTCCACTGTGGCGTGGCTGAGCCAATCCTGAGCCAAGCTTGGGTGTTGGAGATCCCAGAGATGTGTTCCGCCAAAATGGACAGAAGGTTACGTTCTGCCCAAAGCCCAAGTTTCATTGCTTCCCTCATCAGGGTTCTCAATCGAGTCCGCCCCTGCCGGTTCACGTGCGCCTTGGCTGCCACGTTGTCCATAAGCACAAGGACATGCTGTCCGGAGATCAGGCGTTGTAAGTGCTTTAGGGCCAGGAACACTGCCCGGAGTTCTAGCCAGTTGATGGAACATCTGGTTTCCGCTGGCGACTACTGACCCTAGGCAATGAGACACTGAGCATGGGCTCCCCAGCCGGACAGACTGGCATCCGTCATTATTACCACCCTGGCAGGCTCTCAAGAGACATCCCCAAGATATCGCTGTGGACCGCCACCACAACAGGGAGCGTCGGACCTCCGGAGGGACCAGGACCTTGGATGTTGAGGATCCGCGGCCAGCCTTCTGGAAGGGCAAGAGGAACCACTGTAGATCCCTAGAGTGTAGACGTGCCCAGGGAGTTATGTCAATACTGGAGATCATTTTCCCCAGGAGAGTGGAGAGGAGAACAATCGGAACCCGAAGCTCCCGTTGAACCTGAGCGGCTATCTCCTTAATGCTGTTCTGTCTCTCCTGGGAAAGGGAAACCCTACACTCTAGGGAGTCTATAACGGCTCCAAGGTGGAGCAAGGAAGTGGAGGGGGAGAGGTGGCTTTTCTCCATATTGACGGAAAACCCGTGCTGTCGCAAAGTTAGAATCGTTACCTGGAGATGACGCACCGCAAGGTGCCTAGATGTCGCCTGTACTAGGATATCATCCAGGTAACACTGGACACGCACGGGAATGGACCTGAGATGGGCCTCAAGGACCACTAGGACCTTGGTAAATACCCTAGGGGCCGATGACAGTCCAAAGGGAAGGGCCCTATACTGAAGATGCCTACCCGCATAAGAGAACCTTAGGTACTGCCTATGGTGATGGTGAATCGGGATGTGCAGGTAGGCCTCAGACAAGTCCAAGGATGCCAGGAAGTTGCCCCGTCGGACACAGCCCAAAATAGTCCAAAGGAAATGCATCTTGAACCTGCGGTATTTAATAAAACGGTTCAGACGCTTCAGATCCAAGATCACCCTCCATCCCCCCCGAGGTTTTGGGGACAATAAAAAGGATGGAATAAAATCCCTGTCCCTGCTGGTCGTGGGGCACCTGCTGAATGCCTCTGATATCCAGCAGGTGTTGGACCGCCTCATCCATGAGCGCCCTCTTAGAAGGGACCCTGGACAGGGGGCATTTAACGAAAAACCTCGGGGGAAAAGAGGTGAACTCCAAGGAGAGACCAAAACAAATGGTCTCCCGGGCCCACTTATCCTGGGTAGTCTGGTCCCACACATCAGTGAAGAGGGCCAGAAGACCGCCAATAGGCAGTTCTGGAAGGGACTTATCTGGAACGCCTGAAGGGCCGGCCTCCACCCCCTCGGAAGGAGTGTTTAAATTGCCTCCCCTTCCCGGATCTATCCTGGAGTTGGTTCTGTCGAGATCCGTACTGACCTTGGGGCCGGGAGAAGCTGGAACCCTGGTCAGAGGCCCAAAAGGGCCGCCGGGAATAGGGGAATGGACGGAAATTACCCTTCCTTGAAAGGGAGGGAAGGACCTTTCTCCTGTCTCGAGATTCGACCAGGATAGGATCCAGGGCCTCTCCGAATAGCTGCTGGTCTCGGATCGGCGCTGATGCCAAGCGCCACTTGTGGCGGGAGTCCGCTGACCATTGGCGGAGCCACTGCATGCGTCTGGCCACTACTGATGATGCCATGGCCTTGGATGCGAACCTAGACGCACGCAGAGTGGCATCCGCCGATAACTGGGTAGCTGCGATGACCTTGCTGAGGTCCTGCTGGGCCCGCATGTCAGAAGATGGAATATATTCTTAAATCTGTCGCAGCCAAATAAGAGACGTGTGGGCAAAGAACAAGGCCAAGGAAGGGGCCCTGACGGCCCAGGCGGCCGCCTGGTGGGCCTTCTGGAGAGCCTGTTCGGATCTGCGTTCGTCAGGCTTCAGCAACTCCTCCGACTCCCCTGGCATCATGTTGGGGGAGTGGAGGGCCACCACTGGACCATCGACGGAAGGAACTGACAGAAGGGAGGCCAACTCCAGGGCAACATTGAAGTGTTTGCGATCCATGGCCGAAGGCATGGGACCGGACGCCGGAGTGTACCACTGTCATTGTACATTGTCCAGGAAAAGCTGAGGCGCTGGGATAACGTCCATTTCTGGAGTGGACTCCACAAATAAAGGGTCGTGAACAGCAGTTGAGCTCCCTGCCGGAGCAGAGGAGGAATTTCCAAGTCCAGCGGCATTCTGCGCTTTGTAAAGGAGCGATTTGAATAAAGCTGGAGGAAACAGCCCCGATGAAATAGGCTGCTCTGGAGACAGGCCCTCGTCCTCTGACAACTGGAGGTCCCCCTGCTCCACGTCCTCCAGAGAATAGGGCTCGCGCTCTATGTCAGACAAATATGAACAACAGTCTGGGCTCTGGCGCCTGAAGGAGGTCGCATCTTGATCGCCCTGAGGCATACTGGATAAAGGCCCTTGTAATTGTGGCACCGGAATCTTGCCCATGGCGTGCATACCTGCCAGCCCCTGTTGTACAGCCATGGCAATCATGAGCTGCAGGGCAACTGGGTCAAAAGAGCCCGCAGTGGAAGCCATGGAGACCCCTGAGCCCTGGCCGCTGGGGGATGCCTCCGAGGCCAAGAGAGCAGAACAGGGGGGTGAAGGGACGGGATTGGCAAACCCTGCTGATTCCCAAATGTCCGTATTGATTACAGCCCGACCTGGATTGTCAAGGACCAATTGGTCCCCCGAGGGTCCCAAGGTAGATTGGAGACCGGATGGGGCAACAGGGAGATCTTGCGTGGTCCGGGCCACGGAGCCCTGTGAAGCCGCCTGCGCGCAAAGCTTTTGCAACGCGCGATTCCTGCGCTGCTCGTCCCGTTCGGTCGCCCTAGACTGTCTTGAGGGCTCATGGGTCCCTTTGCAGCGCGAGGGAGAACGCTGGCGATCCGATTTAGACTCGCGGCGGGCTGACTTACATTTGCGCTTGCCATGCGGTTTTTGGTTAGAAGTTGAGGCTCCGGTATCCGCCATTTTGAAAATGCCGACTGGGGGGCAGGCAAAATGGCTGCTTGGCAGAAGCTAGCGAGGAAGTGACAGGTGAAAACCAGCCGTTGGTGCCGACCTACGTCAAGCCCTTTGACGGTCCAGGCACAGTCAGCAATCAAACGGGAAAAGTCCTGTTATCCCTTATCGGCCCAGAGACAAACTGTTCGTTGGTGCCAACCTAGGGCAAGCCCTGTTGCGGTCCAGGCACAGGCAGTGAATGCGCGGGAAACCCCCGTTTAGTGGCTGACGACATCGGCAAGCCAAAGATCGGGTGGAGATAAGCCCTGTCTCCCGCGGCGCAGCGTTCCGAAGAACAAGCTAAGGCCATCACGTGCGAGCCCAAAGCTCCGCAGCAGGCACTGGGTTAAGTCTAAACAGCCCTGTCAAGCACCAGAAATCCCCTCAGCCATCCGATGTTATGAAGCCGGGGGGAGGAACGATACGCTCCCTATGGCCCCCGAAAGATGCCCAAGTTAGCCTCGTGATTGGAAACGGAGCTGACAGCTCCCGTGGCAGATCAGGCGATTAGACCCCTCGGTGATCCGAATGCCACACGAGGTGGGCTACCGCTGCCGCGACTCAAGCCGCTTTCCCTGTGACTCTCTGGTGTTGCTGGGTCGCAGGGATGGACACTCACAAACAGAAGCTGATATTTCAGTAGAAAGTCCTAGATGAAGCTAGCAATCAGAATGGAATAGAAAAAGCCACGTCTGTCCTCTCTGAGGACTGAGTCGAAGCTGGGCAAGATGGCGGACGGAGATTCCCAAGTTTGATTGACAGACTCAGTCCTCACTCTGATTGGACGAGAACAACACATTCTGAATGCTAGCTCCACCCACCATGGAGAGGGGGCGTTGGTCTTACCTGATACGCCTCTTCTCCGAAATGTGGATATAGCATCCAGGAATGGGTTAATCCGTCTGCTCTCTGATTGGACTGAGTGAGTCTGTCAAGTTGTTTAAGTGCCTCCCTTGTTGCTATGCTTGGCAGTTTGAAACGAAGAAGCGAAGCGACAGACTCCATTGTGCCACATTAAACGAGTACATTCCTCCCGTCCAAACGACGCCAACAGTCTATGTTGACCAAACTGGGTGGGGCTGGATGCTATATCCACATTTCGGAGAAGAGGCGTATCAGGTAAGACCAACGCCCCTTCTCCCTCATAGTGGATATAGCATCCAGGAATGGGATATACCAAAGCTGCTGTCCAAACAGGTGGGCTAAAGTGGTTGCCAGACAGTTGCGGAGACCTTAGTCCTTAACGACTTGCAGGAGCACTCTCCTGCCAAAGGCAGCCTCGGCTGAAGCAAAAACATTGATCTTATAATGCCGCACGAATGGTGATGGCAACGACCAGGTCGCCGCCCGGCAAATCTCTTCTAGAGATGCCTGGGTTGCCCACGCTGCCGATGTAGCGGTGCTCCGCGTAGAGTGGGCATGATGCGTGCCGGCGCTTGTCTCAACTGGAGTTCGTATGCCCTGGATATAGCCGAGCGTATCCAACGACCAATCGTGGACGGTGTTTATTTATTTATTTATTTATTTTATAAAATTTATATGCCGCCCAACTCCCGAAGGACTCTGGGCGGCTTACATCATAAAAAAAAAAAACATATAAAAACAATTTAAAAAAGAAAGGGGAAAAAAACCCCAACTATATTTAAAATAAAACATTCACAACATTCACACAGCGACTCTGACTTGTGAAAAGCTGCTGTCCGTTTAATATAAATGCGCAACGCTCGCCGTACATCAAGGGTATGCCAGCATTTCTCAGATTGGTGAACGGGATGCGGACAAAAGTTCGGGAGAACAAGCTCCTGCGCCCGATGAAACCACATATTCACCTTCAGCAGGAAAGCCGGATCCAGCCTCAGAACCACTTTGTCCGAATGAAAGATACACAAATCGGATCTGACCGATAAGGCTGCGAACTTGGACACCCTCCGGGCCGACGTAATGGCCACCAAAAACGCCACTTTACATGAAAGGTGACGTAAGGTGGCCTCTCGAAGTGGTTCATAGGGCGAGCCCATCAGGGACTGTAAGACTGTAGGGAGATCCCAAGTAGGGTAGTGATGGACAACCGGAGGTGCGATGTTGGTCGCACCCCGCAGGAAACACCGGATGTGCGGGTGAAGCGTTAATGAAGCAGCACCATCACAAGACAAAACTGACGCCAGAGCTGCTACCTGTCGATGCAATGTATTTGGGCTAAGTCCATTGTCCAGGCCGTGTTGGAGAAAAATGAGAACGTTGGTAATTGACGCATTCGATGGAACGATGGATGCCGTCTCATACCACCTGCAAAAGGCCCACCATGTAGCATCATATATGCGGGTAGTTGAAGGTCTACGGGAGGCTTGCATCGTAGCGATGACTGCAGATGGAATCTTGTCCTTCCTCAGAGTGACCCGCTCAAGCGCCAGGCGGTCAGTTTGAACCACTGAGGGTTCGGGTGGATCAGTGACCCCTGGCTGAGCGCATCCAGCCTCTGAGACAACCTCCAGGGAGAAGATACAGAGAATCTGCAGATCCGCAAATCACAGTCTGCGAGGCCAGAATGGCGCTACAAAGATGACTTCTGCCTTCTTGAGAAGAATCTTCCGCATAATACGAGGAATCAATGGCAGCAGCGGAAACGCGTAGAGAAGGCCTTTGGGCCATGGAACTCGGAGGGCATTGGTCCCCATAGCCTCCAGCGCTGCAAAGCGAGTGAAGTAGGCGCCGATCTGGGCATTGCTTAGAGACGCAAAGAGGTCTATCTCTGGCATCCCGAATTTGTCCGTCAGCTCCCTGAATATAGCTGGATGTAATCGCCACTCGGCTTGATCTAGCGATGACCGGCTGAGCCAATCGGCTTGAACATTGGCGGCACCCGAAATGTGGTCTGCCCATAGGGAAAGCAGATGTTCTTCTCCCCAACGGGCTAGCTGGCGAGCCTCAGTCATCAGAGCTCGGGATCTTGTGCCCCCCTGGCGGTTGACATGCGCCTTGGCCGCCACATTGTCGGTCATCACCAACACATGGTGCCCTGTCACCAGTGGTTTGAAATGGTGTAGGGCGAGGCAAATTGCCCGGAGCTCCAGCCAGTTGATGGGATGCTTGCATTCTTGCTCGGTCCACTGACCTTGGACCATGTGAGTCTCCATGTGAGCACCCCAACCAGTCAAACTGGCATCCGTGGTCAGGGTCAGCCGGTCTGGTTCTCAAAACAGGCTTCCGTTGAGAAGAGCCGGCGATCCCCACCAACTGAGGGACGCAATGACATCTGGAGGGAGGTGCACCCTGGCCGAGGAAGTGCCTCTGCCGGACCTCTGAAACGGCAAGAGAAACCATTGGAGGCCATGGGCGTGAACCCGGGCCCAGGGCACAATGGCGAAGGTGCCTAATAGTGTGGACAAAACTGAAATCTGCACCGACCGGTCTTTCTGGATACGTGACACCAGTGCCTGGATACTGGTCTGTCTGTCGGGGGAGAGATACACCCTACCCTGCACTCAATCTATTATTGCCCCCAAGTGGAGTAACCTGGTAGTAGGGGTGAGATGGCTCTTCTCCATATTAATGGAGAACCCATGGTGTCGCAGGACCTGGATGGTAGTCTGAACATCCCCTCGAGCCCGAGAAAGAGAAGAAGACTGGACCAAGATGTCAGCCAGGTAGCACTGGACATGCACAGGAACAGCCCTCAATACTGCGGCAAGAGCCGCCAACAATTTCATGAAAACCCTAGGCGCAGATGACAGCCCAAATGGCATCGCCTGGTACTGATAATGACTCCCAGCAAACTGAAACCTTAGAAATTGTCTGTGGTGCAGTACAATAGGCACGTGTAAGTATGCCTCCGTCAAGTCAATGGAAGAGAGGAGATCGCCCTCCCTAACGCCCTCCAAGATAGAAGAAAGTGAGTGCATCTTAAACCGTTTGTAGATGACATAACGGTTGAAACGTTTCAAATCAAGAACTGCTCTCCACGCCACCACCACCCCCAAGGTCTTAGGCATGACAAACAAGATCAAGTAGAATCCTTGTCCGCGCTGATCCACAGGGACGACCTCGATGGCATGGATATCCAGCAAGTGCTGAATAGCTGTCTCCATGAGGATCCTCTAGATCTCAGCTCTAGAGACCGGACAGCGGAGATAAAACCTCAGGGGAATGGAGCGGAGCTCAAGAGAGAGACCGGATCGAATTGTCTCTCGAATCCAAGCGTCCGAAGTGGACTCCTCCCATTGGTCCGCAAAATAGGCCAGCCGGCCTCTGATGGGGTGCTCAGGGATACACTCACTGAGGGCGCCGGAATGAACGACCTCCTCCTCCTCGAAAGGGCCGTTTTGATTTAAAGGGGCGCCCCCTGTCAGGGCGGTCCTGGCGTTGCCTAGGCCTCTGCTTATAAAATCCTTGAGGCCTCTGAGTCATAGCACCTGATCGAAAATTCGAGCGCCTTGAGTAGGGGGAAGGCCGGAAATCGGGGCGTCTGGTCACAGATGGCAAGATTTTCCTGTGGTCCTTAGTTTCCGTCAATAACGGCTCCAAACAATCCCCAAACAGATCATTCCCAGTAAAGGCTGCCGTGGCCAACCACCACTTACGGCGGGCATCCGCCTGCCAATTCTTTAGCCATAACATTCTCCGAGCCGCTACCGTCGCCCCAATGGACCGGGATGCAAAGCGGGCTGCTTTCAAAGTGGCATCCACCGTAAGTTGAGCAGCCGCGATCAACTTGTTGATGTCCTGCTTGAGTCGTTTATCAGCGGCCGGAGTCCCTTCCAGTAGCTGACGGAGCCAAATGAGGGACACCCGGGAAAAGAAAGACGCCGTGGTGGACGCTCGAATTGCCCATGCCGCCGCCTGATGAGCCCGTTGGAGGGACTGTTCTGATCTGTGATCATCAGGGTGCAAGGATTCTGCCGGATCCCCGGGCAGACTAGTAGAGGCATGGAGCGCTGCCACCAGCGCATCAACTGGTGGAACCTGGAGAGACTTGGCCAGATCAGGGGCCACGTTGTACAATTTTTTCCCCGATAAGGAAGGATTGGGACCCCCGCCAAGAGAAGACCATTGCCTGGTGATAATGTCCACGAACATCTTTGGCGTGGGAACTACCTCAGCCTCTGACGTGCGCTCCAGGAACAGAGGGTCCGTCAAGTCTTGCCCCGGCTGCTGCTCTGGCTCAGAGTTCGGGGGTGCCGAGCCGGCTGCAATCTTGGCCTTGTGCAGTAAAGGCCAGAAGAGGTGGATCGAAAACAAGCCAACGAAAGACAGCTGTTTAAGTTGTACACCTTCATCTTCCGACAGTTCCAGGTTCGATTTGTAGTCACGGGTAGAAGTTTGAGACTGATTGTTTCCCACAGACTGGTCGGATCTCTGATCCAAGGACTGGGCGTAGTCCGCTGCAGCAAGGTAATCTGGACAATGACCGTGTGTACAGAAGGTTCCGGCATCGCCCTGACCCTGTCATCTGGACTGCTGAAGTCCTTCTGCAATCCCCAGCCTAATTGCCTCTGCCACGATAGCTTTCATATCGGCCGGCACCACTGGTCTGGCTTCATCCAAAGGCCGAAGGCCTGCGGTCGTGGGAGTAAAGGTGGCCTCTGGCACCGTAGCCCGCTGGACAGCCGTCACCGCAGTAGCATCTGACAAAGGGAGGAAATTCTCCCCCAGGCCCCAAAGCTGGCAATTGGAGTTAGGGGTAATAGAGTCTAGGTTTGACACCCCGACTCCTGACAATCCAGCCCCAGATGTAGTGGATCTCAATTCCACTTCAGACAGTGTGGTTGTAGAAGTGCAACTTTTGGAGGCCGCCTTGTCACACAGCTTGTTCGTCAATGCTGCCCGCTCTGGAAGCCCTAGACCAATACAATCTCAGATGGAATGAGAAAGACACGCTCACAATAGCAATAGCAATAGCAATAGCACTTAGACTTATATACCGCTTTACAGTGCTTTACAGCACTCTCTAAGCGGTTCACAGAGTCAGCATATTGCCCCCAACAATCTGGGTCCTCATTTTACCCACCTTGGAAGGATGGAAGGCTGAGTCAACCTTGAGCCGGTGAGATTTGAACCGCTGAACTGCTGAACAGTCAGCTGAAGTAGCCTGCAGTACTGCACTCTAACCACTGCGCCACCTCGGCTCCATTTCAGCATAAATGAGAAACCTCACAGTGGATAAAGCAAACCAATTTTCACAAGTGTACAGGAGGAATGGCGTGGCACAACCGTCCTCGCTGAGCGACTGAGTGAAAAAACTGCCAAGCATAGCAACAAGGGAGGCACTTAAACAACTTGACAGACTCACTCAGTCCAATCAGAGAGCAGACGGATTAACCCATTCCTGGATGCTATATCCACTATGAGGGAGAAGTGAAATGTTTTCTTCTTCCTCCTGGTAAAATAGTCCAGTTGCCTTTTGAAGTAGTTTTCAAAACATTTGCTCTATCAATTAAATATTATCTGTACTATGTAGAAATAATTTTAAAGGAATAACTTATAATTTAATTTATCTAAATAATGCATATAGTCCTTGGTCCACAACTCTGGACAGCTAACAATAATTAAAATTACAACAATGAATCCCCAAAATGCAACACCAGCATTATTATTAACACAGCTAAGATCTTTATTAAAAAAATTACATCCTACAAACATACAGGCAAACTTACATAACATCCCTTCCTATTCCCTGAGGGAGTAGCCAAATTTTTAAAAAATCAATTTTTAATAGCCAATAATGGACTATAACTGATGTTGTCAACTTGCAAAGCTTTCAAGTTGCCATAAGCCGGAGGGGGGGGGGGAAGAGCTGACGGCTGATTGTACTAACTGAAACTAAATTCCACTTTTGTTTATTTTACTGATTGTGTCCTAGGTTACCGGAGTCAGAAGGAGGGTGTGGGGTTCACAGCCCGCCAATGTGGTTCATTGGAGAATGTGATTTATGACATGTCCAATGAGAAGGGGGGAAACAGGGTCATGAGGGCGCATAGCCTACGTGAGCTCAGTTCTGAGTATTGCCGAAATGTCGCTCCTAATAAATCTTTATATTTCTTTTGGAGTTTGGCTCGTGGCTCATGAATTAATTAGGGCATCTTTCGGAAACTTCACAATAACACTATGAAAAATCATGCATTAAATTGCTTCTTTCATTAAATATTAAAGTTATAAAAGTATTAGCTGGAAAGAAAAATATTTTAAAATGCTGTTTTCTCCTTTAATTAGAATCTCTACAATCTTGTAAAAGAACACAACACATGCACATGATACATAGCTCCGATTTAAAAAGTTATCAGGTTGTCTATACTCCGAGTATGGTCTGACCTTGGCAATAGTTCTTCTGCCCTTCCATCTACCTTCTTTTTTCCCTGGGACCAAGTAATAGGAAAATATATGATACAATATCTATTTAGCTGTCTGAAATTTTTGCAAAGACTATAGTTGCCTCATGAGACAACAACCTAGAAACTGCTTCTGAATGGAATAGGAATTGCCCTAGCTGCAGTTTACAGCCACCTGAATAACAAAATAACAGAACTGGAACGGACCTAGGAGGTCTTCTAGTCCAGAGTTCCCCAATCTTTCCAGCTTTGCAGACCAGCATGGGGGGAAAGATGGGATGGTTCTGTGCGAGCAGTTGGTAAGTGCACACATACATATAGCTCCATTTGCGTGAGTGGCGACACATGCATCCGCCACTCACGCAAATGGAGTGCAAGTGCACATGTTCACCCGCTGCTCATGCAAGGGGGGATGTGTGCATTCGTATGTGCTCCCCTGCTGCTTCGGGCGGTCCGGTTTTGGCCGTGGCCCGGGGGTTGGGGACCCCTGTTCTAGTCCAACTTCCTGCTCAAGCAGGAAATCTATACCGTTTCAGTCAAATGGTTGTCCAATCTCTTTTTAAAAACCTCCAATATTGGAGCACCCACAATTTCTGGAGGCAAGTCGTTCCATTGATAGTTAAACTGGTTTGTTTCAAGTAAGCATAACTTTCAGCAATAAGATTCTTTTACTGTCCTGTCTTTTTGCAATTAAAATCTATGAAAGGAAACTAGCAATGAAAGGCTTTTTTTTAAAGCATAGTAAAATTATTTTTAATCTGTTCCTTTGATATTGCATTTAAAAAAATAGTCCTAGAGATTTTTAAAAATCTTATTTTTTCATATATATTTTTCTAAAATAGGTACTTTTGTTGTGAACATGCTTTTATTTATATGTATCAGCAACAGGGAGAACATTTGTGAACTTATTTGCAAGTATTAGGTAAGCAGCTCTTGAGAGATATTCAAAACTTTTAAAAGTTGTAAAATCTTGGGACAAAAATAATATAAAAAGGCACTGTGAATTATATATATAATTTTATATAATTTTATACATATAATTTTAAAATATATATTTAAAAAAAAGAAGAAGCAGAAGCAAGAAACAAAATGTATACCAATACAATACTTTTTTTTTAAAAAAAATCTACTTGTCCATATAAGGAAACTAAAGTCACGATGGAAACTTCCAAAAGTCAAGTAGTAAATCAATGGGTGAACTGAAAAACTTACTACAGGCCCTAGTGCTAAAGGTAAACACCTTTCTGTCTCAACTGGGGCATCCCATGCCTAATTCCTAAACAGTTAAATAAGCAATGTCACTAAGGAGAAAAAGGTATTCTTCTGCAACATATCTAACATTTACATTGCTCATTAAACAGATTTTGTTTAAATAATGAACAAACTGCATTAGCTTCCAATGAGAATTGTAGAATTATAAGTAAACTAATAAAGCTCAGAGGAGATGGAAGAAATGGGAGGGAGAAGAGAGTATATTGACTAACATAAAGGGCGCAGCTTGAGAAAGGATATTCCTGCCACACCTGATCAAACATAATCCACAAAGGGGAGAGTGAAAAAAGAATTAGAGGAGAAGCGAGACAAGGCTGTTGGAAATTTGCATCCAGAACAGATTAAAACAAATTCAGTAGGGACTGGGGAAATACAGAATATATATTACTATAAATGCAAAAGCTGACTCAAATGTCAAGATTATTGCTTGAATAAATCTGAATATGAAAGTCATTGGTTCCATAACTTAATGAAGAAATGTTCAAGAAGAATCTAGGCAAGAACTGAAAAATGCCCTAAAAGATTGAAGTAGAGGTGTTCAAGAATACTAGTGAAACTCATCTATACAACTCAGCAAAACAAAATTAATGTTGTACAATGTCTGTAATCTTAAAGGGATGTTCAATCACAATTAAATGATAATATTAAACGTCACAGAAGAATCAGTGAAGCTGATCAGTAATGAGATACAAAAAATGTAATTATTGATTCCACAGTTAAACAGGAATTTGGAATCTGTTCCTTTAAGCATGCTGATGTTGCACTACCTCTCCTATTATCCCAGTGAAATGTTCAAGTAACTATTATACTGTTCTGTACATAAAACATGAAGATTTTCTGTGTTATCTTTGCATAAAGCAAAATGTTATCTAAACTTATATGAAAGATGTTATAGTTTTTTCATCTTTCAGTCATTTGGTAGTTTATGTGCAAACAAAATCAGAACCCTTCACTCTTTTTACTTTATCTAATCTGTGCATACATCTAAAATATTTTGAAGGGTCATTAAAATGATGGTTCAGGTGTTTAGAAGAGCATCAGGCCAACTTTATCCTAGAAAATCTTGAAATTATTTTTTTCTTTTTTGTATCAGAATATAGCATAACAGAGTTGGAAGAGACCTTGGAAGTCTTCTAATCCAACCCCCTGCCCAAGCAGGAGACCCTATACCATTCCAGACAAATGGTTGTCCAATCTCTTCTTAAAAACTTCGTGTTGGATGAAATTATTACAGGTAGTCCTCGAGTTACAAACGTTCACTTAGCAAATGTTCAAAGTTATGACATCCCCGCCAAAAGTACTTATGACCAGGTCCCAAACTTATGTATGTTGCAGCATCACAGCAGTCGTTCGCACTTACGAACGTCTGGAGAGACACTGCATCATGCTACTTTGGTGCCACGCCTGAGAGTCCCGAACTGCCCACGCTCGCCTTCTGTGCAGCCTTGGGTGCCGGAGCCCTTGTCCAGCCAGGCGGAAAAGCACCGGGCTGGCCTCTCCCCTTCCCTGACAAGACCCAGCCTCTCTCACAAGCAGGCACGGCCCCGGACTGCCACTTGGAGTGCCAAACCCACCTGGAGCTGGAGAGCTTGGCGCACCACCACCCTGCTCCCCTCACTTGACAAAAGCACTCCTTTTCCAAATTGCAAGAGGGGCTCCTAAACAAACTTGCTTTCTAGCTCCATCGCATTTCTCTGCTGCTGTGGAGCTGGAGAGCTTAGCATGCCACCGCCCAGCTCCCCTCACTTGGAGAGGAGATTTCGCAGAGGTGTGGAGAGCAATGCCTTTGCAGCTTTGCATAGCACACTTTAAAAGAGCTGATTTTAACAAACTCAGAGAGAGCCTAGGAAAGATTCCATAGATGAAAATCCTAAAGGGAAAAAACAACTCAAGCGTGGGAAACTCTGAAAAATGTGATCATAAAAGTCCAGTCCAGCATAATACACCGTGTGCACAATTATTAGGCAAGCTGTATTTGAGAGGATTAATTTTATTATTGAACAACTACAGTGCTCTCGGTCAATCCAAAATGTTAATAAACCTCAAACCTGAATATTTAAGAAAGTAAAAGTGAGGTTTTGGCTTTCTTAGGAGAATATCTATGTGTGCAATTTCAAGAGTGCTGCATCCCTTTGAAAGACTTTTTACAATTTTTGACTTTTCAGAGTCAGTTAAATCTCTTTTTTAAGCCCATTTTGCCTGAGGAAAAGCAGCTGCCTAATAATTATGCACACTTTGATATAGGGTGTTCTCCTTAGGCCACAACCTCCCTCATTACACAAATACACATCACCTGATCTGCTTATATACACTACGCATTTAAGTTTATACAGCTTGAAGGTGGAAAATATGCATAGAAAGGATATGGTCAAAATACTCAGTTGCCTAATAATTGTGCACACGGTGTACCACTGAAAAAGAAAAACAAGAAATTCAAGAAGAAACCAGCAGGTCTGCACAAAGATCTCTCCAACAAACTGAAAGACAAAAAGGACAAGTACATTCTTTGATAAAGTCACTACATTAGTAGACCAGTGAAATGCTGTGGACATAGTATACTTATTTCAGTAAGGCATTTGACAAAGTAGACCACAACCTACTTTATGTCAGGAAGGCAGGATCAGGAAGGGGGACCGAAGTCAGACTGGCATGAGGAAAACAACTCAAGAACCTTGGGAAACTCTGAAAAATATGATCATAAAAGTCCAGTCCAGCATAATACCACTGAAAAAGAAAAACAAGGAATTCAAGAAGAAACCAGCATGACTGCACAAAGATCTCTCCAACAAACTGAAAGACAAAAAGGATAAGTACAAAAAAATGGAAAGAGGAACACTTAACTAAAGCTATCAGCACATAGCCAGAACATGCAAAGATGAAGTCAGGAAAGCAAAGGTTCAGAATTAACAAAGACTTGCAACAAAAGTCAAAGATAATAATAATAAAAAGTTTCTTTCAACATATTAATAACAAGAAAAAAATCAAGGAAACAGTAGGTCCACTAAAGAGAGAAGATGGCAAAGAAGTAACAGGTAGTAGGGAGAAAGCAGAGCTGCTTAACTCATTCTTCACATCAGTCTTCATGCAAAAAGAAATTATAGCCCAATGTACCAAAAAAAAAAACCGTAAAAGACAAACTAGAAATGAAAATTAAAATAAGCAAGAAAATGGTGAGAACACCTATCTGACCTTGACGAATATAAATCACCAGGACCTGACAGATTACATCCCAGAGTTCTGAAGGAGCTGGCAGATGTTATCTCAGAACCACTGTACCATATCTTTCAAAAATCCTGGAGCACAGGAGAAATACCTGAGGATTGAAAAAGGGCTGATGTGGTTCCCATCTTCAAGAAAGGAAAAAAAACAGACCTAGGAAACTACAGACCAATCAATCTAACATCAATACCTGGGAAGATTATGGAAAAGATAATCAAAAAACAGATCTGCGAACAACTAGAAGCAAATAAAGTTATAACTAGTAGCCAGCATGGGTTTGTTAAAAACAGATCATGCCAAACCAATCTTATTTCATTCTTTGATAAAGACACTAAATTAGTAGACCAGTGAAATGCTGTGGACATAGTATACTTAAATTTCAGTAAGGCATTTGACAAAGTAGACCACAACTTACTTTGTGTCAGGAAGGCAGGATCAGGAAGGGGGACCGAAGTCAGACTGGCATGAACGGATGTAAAAGGGGGAAGTGTGCTAGGAGAGATGAGCTGAGAGCCACGCAGAGGCCTGTCAGGCTGAGATGGCGCAGAGGAAACGACAGGGAAAGGGGGGAGGAGTCAAAATGTGAAGCCCCCCCCCCCCGCCCCTGCTGCCTGCCTGCTCTCCATTCTGCCTGGATGGAGCCTCTGACAGCTTTTTAAAAAAAACTGTGGAGAAGCAGCTTCCTTTTTTTCCCCTACCCTCCCGTGTTGCCTCTGCTCATGGACTCCAGCCTGCCACCCCACCCCACCCCTTATCCTGCCTTCCTGATACCAAATGGGCAGTTGGGCTGCTGCTCCCGTCAGAAGCCGCACCACCGCCGTTCTCCTGCTGCACCCCCCCCACCATAGCCCCACAGTCCCTATTGGCGATTGCACGCTGCCTCCGCAACATCATGACTTCTGCCTGCCACCCGATTGGCTAGCGGCTAACTGTCCCGTGCAGCCAAACGGCTGGGACAAATGGTGTCTCATCAAATGGGCCGTGCCAAAGGGAGTGGGGCGGAGGCCCATTTGCCAAGGAAAATGGCCAGGGGAGGGCCAGCGGAGGAGGAAAGCTGGCTGTAAATGGGCTGAGACGGGAGGCTGGAGGCGAAGGAGGTGCAGCCAAGGGTGGGAGCCTGAAAGTCCCATTCCAAGAAGGGGAACTCATCCAATTTGCAGACGACACTAAACTGGCAGGAATAGCCAACACCCCAAAAGACAAACTCAGGATCCAAAAAGATCTTGACAAACTTGAACAATCGGCCCTATCCGACAAAATGAATTTTAATGTGGAGAAAAGCAAAGTTTTACATTTAGGCAGGAAAAATCAAAGGTAGAAGTACAGATTAGGCGAGACCTGGCTCAAAAACAGTAACTGTGAGAGGGACCTTGAAGTCCTAGTGGATGATAAATATGAGCCAGCAGTGTGCAACAGCAGCCAAAAAAGCTAATACAATCCTGGATTGTATAAACAGAGGCATAGAATCAAGTTCATGTGAAGTATTGGTACCGCTTTATAAAACCCTAGTAAGATCACACCTGGAATACTGCAACCAATTTTGGTCACTATACTACAAAAAAGATGTTGAGACTTTGGAAAAAATTAAGAGAAGAGCAACTAAAATGATCAAAGGCCTGGAGACTAAAATATATGAAGAACGGCTACAGGATTTGGGTTTGGCTAGTCTAAAGAAAAGAAGAATTAGGGGTGGCATGAGAGCAGTATTCCAGTATGAGGGGCTGCCACAAAGAAGAGGAGGTCAAATTATTCTCCGAAGCACCAGAAGGCAGGACAAGAAACAATGGTTTCTTTGAGAGAGAAGCAACCTGGAATAAAGAAGAAACTTCCTAACAGTGAGGACAATTAACCAATGGAACAAGCTTGCCTCCAGAAATCGTGGGCACTCCATCACTGGATGTTTTTAAGAAGAGTCTAGACAGTCACTTATCAGAAATGGTATAGGTTCTCCTTGAGCAGGGGGCTGGACTAGAAGACCTCCAAGATCCCTTCCACCTCATTCTATTCATTTAGTAGTTGGTCCCCTAGTTGTTCTCTTTTATTCCAAGCATTTTTAGATGTGTAACTTTAGCAAGCCTCTGTGGAAAAGAATTATCACTAGAATATGTCAAATGACGCTGACCAAGAACATCTGAATTCAGCCAGTCCAAGAAGAAATTAGAGAAATGTTGTCAAGATTCTCAGTCATTCAGGTCATAGTTGTCCCAAAGGTGCTTTTTCAAAAGGCAACTGGACTTTCTTTGTTTTTTCTTGTTTTTCTCGCTTTTCATCCAAGAAGCTTTTTCAGTTCTCTGAAGAACTGAACTAGAGAGGCTTCTTGGATGAGAGGTGAGGCATCTTCAAGCAAAAACAAAGTCCAGTTGCCTTTTGAAAAAGCACTTTAAAGAGATGTTCTTAAACAAAGAGAGGAAGTGACAAATAAAATCTGTATCTAGTAAATAGGCACAGTTGCAATGTATGATGTCCAGCCATTCATGCTTCATTTTATGCATGGTGTCTCAGAATATTTTACAGGATGTCTCCAAACACATCATAAACTGGTGAAGAAACCAAAAGAGGGGAGGATGAAATAGGGCTGAAAGAACTGCTGAAAGGCATAATTAGGGTCCCAAAAATAAAACTACCCCCACATTATTAGAGATAAACAGCTCTGGAATGCTGATGCTTCATTAAAGAATATCGTAATATCCCATAAAGCTACGAGACTGAACTGAAAAAAAAGGTTGGCGGAACCAGCTCGCCCCTCATTGCAAGCCTGACACCGCAAGTCTGGAATCCCATTCATGGCCTCCGCCTCTAACCTGGAATCGGAGGCAGCCCGGGGAGGGCAGGAGGTTGACCTCAAATGTCTGGGTGAAGCTGCTCTTTGCACTTTGTTGCTTTGTGACTGTTAGGTAAGCAAATACCAGGTAATCCTGGTTCCCCTCCAAGCAAAAAATGGAACGGGGAATACCACTGCTCTTGCGGCTTAAAAAACGGAGCAGCTCAAGACGTTCTTCTTTTGCTGAAGAATGGAAAAGCTGCATTGGAAATGGAAAAAATGTGTAGGGAAACCAAAGAAGTTCGTAGGACTAAAAAAAAAAAAGTTCAATCAGACCTTCCAATTCATGAGATTATTATTTTTTTTGCATTGGAAGATCTGATTGAACCTTTTTTTTTTTTAGTCCAACAAACATTTTGGTTTCCCTTCACATTTCTTCCATTTACAGTTTTTCCATTTCTCCAGCAAAAGAAGAGCATCTTGAGCTGCTGGGAGAAATGCAACAGAGCTGGAAAGCAAGTTTGTTTAGGGGCTAGCTTCTGCAGACTTTCAGAAAGCTAAGGTTTATCTTGTGGGAAAGCTTGTTAATCTGTCCTAAAGTGGGACAGAGGCCTTCAGGAAAACCTTGCTGCAGAAGAAATTTTTGGGCCGAGGTGTGGGAGGCCTAGTTCAACTGTCTGAAGCACAGAATTACTTGAAAGCAAAACTTTGAACTAAGGCTTTGGAGAATGAAACTGCAAGTATGCCGCGGCCGCTGGGAAACAGCTGAACTCACCTTAGCCTGAAGACAAGAACAAGAAACCTTCATTGATCATCAACTGGGCCTGTGTGCTCACTGGCTGAGAAGCGAGTAGAATGTTTCCTGAAGTCACAGCGTTGCTGTGCTTGGTGCGAGCTTGTGAGGCCGCCGGAGCACAGCTGACCACCGTCAACTTCGGAGAGCTGGACTTCGGGGGAACG
>QLTV01004250.1:1666278-1691927 GCA_003457575.1 Thermophis baileyi | reverse complement strand
TCTGTTTGTGATAAGTGTTTGGCTACACTATATTTTTCATATGCTAGTTGTGATAATTTTATGCCAAGTCAAATTGTCCAGAGTCATATTTTATGTCCCTAAAGTAACAGAATGACTTTCAATCTTAAAAAGACAAAAAAGTGCTAATGTAGCATTTTTTTTCAATTTTCCCGCAAATATTTCCGTTTCCCCCCCCCAAAAAAAAACCGGAAAAAAACTGGGTTTTCTTCCGAGCTTCAAAATTTATGGAAATTTTACATCTCTAGCACTGGTGACTGAGAGCAAAACGTATTTAATGGCAGTACGTTAGAAGTACCTTAGAATTGAAAACAACTATTTTTGGTGACAATGCTTTATGAAAATAAAAATATTGGACCCTGTTTCCACAGAGTTACTTTGTCCTGTATTTTCCAATTATTTAAATAAGCTCATGTGATAACTTTTCCTACAAACTGTTCATGTTGACTATTTTGATAGGCTCTCTGAATTTGCAGAAAGGGTGGAATTGCAGTATTAAAAAAGAAGACAGAGAATGGTGATTTAATGACTGATCTATATGCTCTACCAATTATCTGAGGCCTAGGGTCCTCATTTGTACCACCCAGAGGGCCAATGTATGCCTGTACATACCTCGCTAGTTGCTTGGCAATTTATCTAGTCCACCTGTATTTATATTTTCTTCAAAATAGGTTTAAACTTTTTTTAAAAATGGGAAGCTGACTTGCCACAAAGCAAAACACCATCCTCCAGAAAAATCATTTATTTCTTTATTTATATTCCATCATTATTTTTATAAGTAATTCAAAGCAGCAAACATTCCAAATATCCCTCCTTCTCCTCCTCCTATTTTCCCCACCACAGTGGTACAGTACAAGAGGGAAAGTAAGAATACACAATCAAGAAATGTTATTTGAAATAAGTGCTTTGTAAACTTATCTGTGGCAAGTCTTCCCAGCCACTGTTTTGCAAAAGCAGTCACAACAATAAATATCCATCAGAATCCAAATATAGGGTTCCAACTTTAGGTGACATTTATGGCTGCTTATTTTGTTTCTACTACTAGTAAAGAAATGAGTGAGAAGGGGGGTTGGTCTTACCTGATATGCCTCTTCTCATCAGGAGACAGCATTCAGAGTGGGTTGTCCTCGTCCACTCAGAATGAGGACCGAGTCTGCTTTTTTCTTGCTGGGCCCGCCTCCTATGACCCAGTTTAGACGAGAACGAAGATGCAGACCCGACGCGGCCATAAACAGAGCACAGTCCATCTCAGAAGAGCTCCCTTCCTGAGTCCAGAAGAAAAAAGACCCCCAGCGGCGACAGCAAGGAAAAAAGGCCAATCCAAATTCAGAACCCGAAAAGAAACCAGGAGACAAGCGAGGAGAAGTCAAGACGGACTATCCAAGGGAGGGGCTGAATGCTGTCTCCTCCTGATGAGAAGAGGCGTATCAGGTAAGACCAACGCCCCTTCTCCATTGTGGGAGGAGCCAGCATTCAGAGTGGGACATACCAAAGCCAAAGTCCCCCGGGTGGGTCCATAGTCCGAGACCGAATCAGGTCGACTCCTTGCGGACTCGTTGCAGTACTCTACGGCCGAATGTCGCATCCGCTGAAGCAAACTTATCGATCCTATAATGACGAATAAACTGGGAAGGAGTGGCCCAGGTCGCCGCCCGGCAAATCTCCTCCAAGGACGCTTGGGTCATCCAGGCTGCCGAAGTGGCCGCACTGCGAGTGGAATGTGCCGTAATGCCCTGTGGCCCCGGTGCAGCCGAGAGCTCATACGCCTTAGCGATGGTCCCGCGAATCCAACGACCAATTGTCGTAGCGGACACCCGTTGTCCCAAGGAGCGCGGCAAGAAGGCCACCAGCAGGGCCTCAGATCGGCGGTATTGACGGGACTGATCAATGTAGATACGCAAGGCCCTACGGACATCCAGCGTATGCCAGAGTCTCTCAGACGGATGGGACGGATTTGGGCAAAAGTCCAGAAGGATGAGCTCCTGAGCTCTGTGAAAGGAAGAGTTAACCTTGGGCAGGAATGCCGGATCCAATCGAAGAACCACACGGTCTAAATGAAAAATGCAAAGGTCCTTCCTGACGGAAAGAGCGGAAAGCTCGGAGATTCGACGAGCAGAAGTGATTGCCACCAAAAAAGCGACTTTGAAAGAAAGATGCCGGAGCGTGGCCGACCACAGGGGTTCGTACAGCGGGCCCGTGAGGGATTGTAGCACCTTGGGGAGATCCCAGGTCGGGTAACGGTGGACAACCGGTGGCGCAGATTGGACGCCCCCCTCAAAAAACGATGTACCGTAGGGAAGTGAGCCAGCGAGGAAAACTGATCTCATGACAGAACGGAGGACAGGGCAGCCACCTGTCTCCGAAGCGTGTTCGGAGAAAGACCTCTATTCAGGCCCCGCTGCAGAAACTTCAAAACCTGTGGAAGTGTGACCTGCAAAGGCGAACAGCCCTCTTCCCCGCACCAGAAACAAAAGGACTTCCAAGTGGAGGCATAAATCCTCTCCGTTGAAGGGCGGCGGGAAGCCTGCATAGTCGAAATGACCTCGGGGTCATAGTCCTGTCTCCTCAGGGCTTGCCACTCAGCCGCCAGGCGGTCAGCTGGAGCCACTGTGGGTCCGGATGGACCAGCGACCCCTGGAGAAGAGAGTCCGTGTCCATCGGTATGCGCCACGGCGGAGACACGGACAGAGCCATGAGGTCCGCGAATCATGGCCTCCTCGGCCAGTGGGGCGCCAGCAGGATCACCTCCGCCCGTTCCTCCAGCACTTTGCGGACTACCTGAGGAAGAATAGGCAGGGGGGGAAATGCGTAAAGGAGTCCCAGTGGCCACGGACATCGCAGGGCGTTCACCCCCTCCACCCCCTGCGAAGGGAAGCGAGAGTAGAACCTGGGCAGGTGTTTGTTGTCCAGGGTCGCGAACAGGTCGACCAGCGGCAGGCCGAAGCGACTCGACAAGTCGCGGAAAAGGGACGGATGCAGGCGCCACTCTGCATGGTCCAGAGTCGTGCGACTGAGCCAGTCCGCCTGCGTATTGGCGACCCCGACTATGTGGTCCGCCGAAATGGAGAGCAGATGTCTCTCTGCCCACAACCCCAGTCTCAATGCCTCGCGCATGAGGGACCGTGAGCGGGTCCCGCCCTGTCTGTTGATATGCGCTTTGGTCGAGGTATTGTCCGTGAGAATCAACACAAGGGAGCCCACAATCGACCTCCGGAAGTGGCGGAGAGCCAGCGACACCGCCCTCAGTTCCAAGTAGTTGATTGAACACGCGGACTCCGACGACGACCACCGGCCTTGAGCGAACTGGTCCAGTGAGTGAGCTCCCCAACCTAGGAGGCTCGCATCTGTTGTGATGGTCGTCCTGCGAGGTTCGCGGAAGAGGCACCCTTTGGAAAGCGCCGGAGAGCGCCACCAGGTCAGCGAGTGAAGAACCACCAGAGGAACTGGGACCCGGGAGGAGGAGGTGCTGCGGCCGGTTCTCTGAAAGGGCAAAAGGAACCACTGGAGCTCCCTAGAGTGCAGGCGGGCCCAAGGGACGATGGAGAGACAGGAAATCATCTTCCCCAAAAGCGTGGACAGGAGAGAGATCGGGGCATTATGCTCCCGCTGAACCCGAACTACAAGGTCCCTAATACTGTCCGGTCTCTCCTGAGAAAGAAAAACCCTACACTCTAGGGAATCGATAATGGCACCCAGATGAAGTGTGGAAGTGGCCGGGGACAAATGGCTCTTCTCCAGGTTGATGGAAAAACCGTGTCGGCCGAGGGTGTCAATGGTTACCTGGAGGTGTCGCAGCGCGAGGTGCTCAGACGATGCCTGGACCAAAATGTCATCCAGGTAACATTGAACCCGTACCGGCAGGGACCGGAGATGAGCGGCCACCACGGCAAGGACCTTTGTGAAGACCCACGGGGCCGAGGAGAGGCCGAAGGGAAGAGCCCTATACTGAAAGTGCCTACCCGCATAACAGAACCTAAGGTACTGCCTATGGTGATGACTGATAGGAATATGCAGGTAGGCCTCAGTCAGGTCCAGAGAGGCCAGGAAATCCCCTTGCCGTATGCACCCCAGGATGGACCGCAAGGAGTGCATCTTGAACCAACAGTACCTGATGAACCTGTTCAGTCGCTTAAGGTCGAGGATCACCCTCCATCCCCCCGAGGTTTTGGGCACGACAAAAAGGATGGAATAATGTCCCTGACCCCACTGGTCCTGGGGAACCAGCTGGATGGCATGAATGTCAAGGAGGTGCTGAACCGCTGCATCCATGAGAGCCCTCCTGGAGGGGATGCTGGAGGAAGGGCAGCGGAGGAAAAACCTCGGGGGAAGGGAGGTGAACTCGAGCGACAGACCCAAGGAGACCGTGTCTAGAACCCACCTATCCTGGGTGGTCTGCTCCCACAGAGGAGAAAAAGGCCAAACGACCCCCAATAGAGAGGTCGGAGGGCTCACTAACGCGGCCGGCAGAAAGGACGGCCACTGCCTCCACCCCGGAAAGGGTGCTTGAACTGCCTCCCCCTCCCGGATCTATCCTGAGGCTGGCGCTGCCTGGATCCGGACTGACCTTGGGGCCGGGGGAAGCTGTAGCCCTGGTCAGCGACCCGAAAGGGCCGACGGGAATAAGGGGACTGGCGAAAATTGCCTCTTCTAGATAGGGATGGCAGAACCTTCCTCTTCTCCCGGGTCTCAACGAGGATGGGCTCCAGCGCATCACCGAATAGGGACTGACCCCTAAACGGGGCAGAGGCCAGCCGCCACTTATGGCGAGTGTCAACTGACCACTGGCGGAGCCAGTGCATGTGCCTAGTAACCACCGACGCCGCGATGGCCTGGGCAGCAAATCTGGAAGCATGAAGAGTCGCGTCAGCCGCAAATTGCGTAGCTGCAAACACTTTGTTGAAGTCTTGCTGCGCCCGTGAGTCGCCGGCTGGGAGATGCTCCTGTAGAAGGCGAAGCCAAATCAACGAAGAACGGGCAAAGAAGGACGCAGAGGACGACGCCTTGACCGCCCACGCAGCCGCCTGGTGCGCCTTGACGAGTGATTGCTCAATCCTCTTATCCTCCAGTCGCAACAGCTCCTCCGGATCCCCGGGCATGTTGGTCGGCGTGTGCAAGGCCGCCACTGGAGCATCGACCACCGGAACCTCCAGAATGGAGGCCAACTCCGGAGCAACGTGAAAGTGTCTACGAGTCAAAGAAGATGTCAACGCCCCTGAAGCCGGGGCAGCCCACTGGCGTTGTACGTTGTCAATAAACAATTGCGGCGCCGGGACCACGTCCTCCTGCGGTGTGACCTCCGCAAACAAGGGATCCAGTAGTTGGGAGCCAGAGACCCCGGGATCGGGAACAGGATCCAGGCCTGCCGCCGAGCGAGCCTTGTGCAACAAGGATTTGAATAGGCCAGGAGGGAAAAGAGCATTGGAGACCTGCTGCTCAGAGGCAAGGCCCTCCTCCTCCGAAAGCTCATAGTCCCCCTGATCCAGGTCAGGGAAATGACTGCCAACATCCTCCTCAGACTCATCCGAGTACGAATCCGGACTCTGCTCCCTGCCATGGGCCCTGGCGCTGGGCTGGCCACGATCCTCCCCCAAAGGGCATCCCATTGACTGCAGACACACTGACAGCCCCTGTTGCATGGCTGTGGTCAATAGCAGCTGAAGGGAGGCCTGGTCTAGGTTAGCAGGCAAGGGCAAAGCCGCAGACCCCGCAGAGGAGGTACCCGGGAGGACCGAGGGAGAGGGAAGTGCCTGTTGGGCCTGTGGGACTGAGGGGCGAGCGAAGCCGGTCGAGCCCCATACATTAGCCAAATCCGAGGCCAGGGCTACATTGTCCAGGGACAGATGGCCACTGTCCAAAGCAGAGGCAGTCCCTGAGGCCTGGATCACAGCCGGTTGCCCGGAGGACTGCTCAAGGCCTGTTTGGGCCTGCATGCAAAGCTCCTGGAGCGCCCGATCTAGTCGGCGCTCTGCCCTCACTGAGGCCTTGGATGGTCTGGCGGGAGGCGGGGAATGAGCACGGGCCTGCAAGGAAGACCCTGAGTGTCCTGTCTCATCCGGAGGCCGGCGATCTGACTTGCGGTGCCGCTTGCCCCGGGGTTTATCGTTGGCGTCAGAGCCACCCGCCATTTTGTCCTCTTGCAACTCCAAAATGGCCACTGCCTTTAATTCGTGCCCAAAAATGGCCGACAAAATGGCCACCGCCTTTAATTCGCGCCCCAAAATGGCCGACGATGCAAGGTATCAGGCCCGGGGCACTTCACAGGCCGGCTGAGGGATCGGGGTGTTGACAGGACAAGTCCTGGAGTTCCAAACACCCCCGATCGGGCGGAGACGTTAGGCCCGACAATCAGGAAGGAAGACGCGAGCCAAGCTCGAGCGCCTTCAAAGCCTCAGTCCTCCAGCTGACAGGCGCTTGGAGCGTCAACGGGCCGCGCGAGCAAGCTCTAGTGGTAAACAGGCCCTGCTCCTGATGTAGCCGAAAGAACGGGAAAACCTCTCCGTTCCGGCTGCGGCGAACTGAGTAGATTGATCCGCAGGGAGGGCGGGGGGGCGCTAATGAATAGCGGAGGCCAGCACGGGCGCCTTAACCCCCGGAGTCGGAGCAGCCGCCTCCCTCTTCAGGCACAGCAGGCACAAGCCGCAGAAAAGCAGGGGCCCGGAATCACGCTGCGGCAGGAGTCGAGGCTCCACTGCCAAAAAAAGGTTGGTCCCGCGCCTCAGCTGATAGAGGGCAGCGGAACTAGCGCGCAGCGAGAGGGACTCACCAGCCCAAATCGCCTGAGGCAGAGAGAATCGCCAATACACAATCCAATGTCAATGAGGGAATCCGTCAAAAAACCTAACTAATCAATCCGAGGGAGAAAACAGAGGTATCGTCAACAAACCAGTCCAGGTCAAGCCAGGAAATCAGAGAAGAGTCAGTATTCAGGAAGGGAGAAACAGAGAGCCGCGTTCGTCCAGACTGAGGACCTAGTCTAAACTGGGTCATAGGAGGCGGGTCCAGCAAGAAAAAAGCAGACTCGGTCCTCATTCTGAGTGGACGAGGACAACCCACTCTGAATGCTGGCTTCTCCCACGATGGAGAAATCATCATTTTTATACAGTAATTATTCCTGAAGTGGAAGAAACAATTATATAAAAGGCTTCAAATTTAATTAAATATATAATTACAATTACAATTAAGCCAAAGATGCAATTCCAGTAAATTAGAATTTGCTCACAGAAATTCCCAGATTAACCCATGACATCTCCAGCAAGTGATAGGAAAGCTCTTTTTCCACCTAAGGCCCAGAAGAAATAGTACCAAGTTAAATAGTCTATAAGCATAAAGGTAAAAAATGATATATGCAGTGTTATCTTCATTTTAGATGTCTCAAGGGTTTTGTGGCTCCCGGTGTTTTCTTTTCTGTGGGAAACTGGTCCAAATGTGTTTAAGGTTGCAGACCCCTGCTCTGTGTGTGTGTGTGTGTGTGTGTGTGTGTGTGTGTGTGTGTGTGTGTGTGTGTGTGTGTGTGTGTAAAAGGCAGCACTAATCACTGATCATAACAGCACAAGAACAGGCACTAAGCACCAGATCCACAGAAACAGGGATTTACCACATTAAATTTACCACACTACCCAAGGGGTAGATCAATGTCTCTCAGCTGAAAGACGTATGGACTTTAACTCCCTGAATACCCCAGCCAGCCATCAAGGAGTTTCCACAGAAGATCATGGAGAATAATAGAGCTAAGAATCTGTGGGAGTTCCGGATCCAGAAGGACAGGCAGGCATTAGATAATCAACCAGACACTGTAATAGTAGACAAATTAATAGACAAAGACCAGAAGAGCTCAGGAGGCCAGGCAAGCAGGGCGAGGCACCCCTTGACATGAGTGATGTCGAGTTGGCCACGCCCACCCAGTTACATGACCACCCAGCCACACCCAGCCAGCCAGTCATTAGGGCAGAGAACCGGTTGTTAAATTATTTGAATTCCACCACTGCCTAACAGTCACAAGGCAACAAAGCACAAAGAGCAGCTTCACCCAGACATTAGGAGATCTTGCAGCAAAGCCACGGGGAGGGGAGGCAGAACCAGGCTGGCCAAGCCTCATTCTTCTGATCTAGAAGCTAGAGGGGACAGCCAGCTTCCTCTGGGTGGTTTCTTCCCTCTCACATCCAAACAGCAAGTGCTACGAAGTGAGAAGAGCTGGGTGGTGGCACGCCAAGCTCTCTAACTCTGTGGTGGTGGAGAAATATGAGAGCTGGAAAGCAGGTTTGTTTAGGAGCCCCTCTTGCAACAGCAAAGGAATGCTTTTGGCAACTCAGGGGAGCAGGGTGGTGGCGCACCAAGCTCTCCAGCTCCGTGGTGATGCAATTTGTGAAACCCAGGTGGGTTCGGCACTCCAGTAAGTGGCGGGGCAGGGCCACGCCCGCTTGTGAGAGAGGCTGGGGCTTGGTGGGGAAGGGGAGAGACTGGTCCAGCACTTCTCCGCCTGGCTGGACAAGGGCTCCAGCACTCAAGGCCATGCAAGAGAGCATGGGAAGCATGGGGCTCTCAAACATGGTGCCAAAGGTAAATTAGCAGTCGGTGACAGGGTGGGGAGGAAAAGCCCAAGCAGCTTGGGACCCCAAGTGGTGGAAAGAGGCACATGGGGTCTCTCAATGAGTGGGGGGAGGCCTTTGGTGGCTGAACGCAATGGTCCCTGCACTAAGGCCCCCCCCATGGCCTTCCCCACCCTGAGATACCTCATGTGCACTTAACAACCCGTGCATTCGATTAGTGAATGCATGGGCGAAAGCAGGGAGTTTTCATGTTCATTTTACGTGATTCACTCCAACGAATCCTCAGGTTATGAATGTAATTGGCAGGCTCCATTACATTTCTAACTCGAGGGCTACCTGTATTTGTATGTAAACAACAAGCACAAATGGGATTCTTATTTACACTTAAATAATAAAAATAATTACTATTAGTGTAAAATAGTAAAATACTTTTACACTTAAACACTTAACTTTAGACTTTAGAAAATTTCAAATTAAGCTGCATTGCAATAAAGTACCAAGTAGGGTATGGAATGAATTTCAAACTCAAAATGAAGCTTTCATTATTTCTGTTGTTTCTGGTGAGAGAAAGTAGGAACTAACTTAGCTAATCATAGATCATAATGTAGCCTTGTTCACTTCATGCAATATTTGGATTAGCTCTATTTTTATCACACATATTTCCTTAGAAAAATCAACACAGACTAATATAGTTCACTTTTGGATAGTTGGGATTAATGCTTTTCACAGGACAGGAGCAATTTACGTTCCAGAGGAGGAGATTCCAACTTAGTAGCTGATATCTGTGACTTCAGCTCCCTAAATCAAGACTGGGCAAGGAGCTTTTAATGATAATAAACATAGTTTCATCTCTCTTTACTCCTTCAGAGATGGAGAACTACAATAGGAAAACAGAGTTAAAACAAAAATATTAACATATATGATTCAGTGGAGAACACATTTTAAGGGAGCACCTCTGCATTTGACAATTCTTACTACAGACATATAGCCAAATCCAGTAAATGATTAGGTAATGCAAATAAGCTGATATGGTAAATATTTTTTTACTGCTAGCATACCTCAGCTATAACAATTCCGTGCGTTTTAGGTTTTTAAATTAATAAAGATTTACTATATAATCCATCTATTCTATGACTTTTTTCCAACCACATGGGGACAGTTCTCATACACTCTGGTCTACTCACAGAAAATAGCATATAAAGTAGAAAACAAATCAGTTTGGCACTTGCATATGTGGACAGATTTCTGATGGAACTCTGAGTGCCACATATGGGAACAGAGAAAAAGAATGTATATTAGTGAATTCAAGCCTAATACATAACTGATAATTAGATCAAATAGAACCAGTACTGAACAAACATATGTAAAGAAGGAAATTGTACTGAGTTTTCTTAAATATGCAAATACTAAAAGTAAGTGCATGAAAACCAAAGTATGACGATTCTTCCTGCATTTAGCATAAAATTTTATCTGGCCCAATAGAAATCGAAAATGAAACAAAGAGCATCCACCTAAATAACATTGTGATGCCTCCATTAAAGGACCATAATAAGGAACAAAGGCTTTTATGTGCTAATATAATATAGAAATGAATCAAGATGCTGAAAAAATACAAATAAATACAGGAAATTTAAAAATGAGCAGTTAGAAATGTTGGAAATTATAAAAAGTTGTCACCACAACCAATTTTAGGTGTAAATAATGCCGAAGAAAAAGTGTTTTGTGAAATAATTTTCAGCTGTTAAAAAAATTGCTGTCTAATGAACAACTGGCTAAAGTTGTTTGGAATATGATATGCTGTTAAGAAAAAAAATACATCAAAAGGTATCTAAAACAGAACTGAATACTATCAGAAACATGAATAATGACTGCGATAATAAATCAGAGGAAGACATTACAAAAGTAAGAAACAGAGGTAGTACCGAATAAGACCACTTGAAATCTCAATACTTAGAATGCCTCCTGGAAGGGAATCATGTTGTAAATTCTATAGAAAAATAAATAAGCCTGAAATATTATTGCATGCAAATATTATTACAGTACAAGACAAAATAAATTCAGAAGTTGTAGCTAAATATGTTAAAAATGACAGGCTTAAACATTATTATTTAAAATTCAAAGAAGCTGAAAACAGTAAAGATACTCAAAATGAGGAAATTTGTGTAAAAAATTAACACACCTTTCTTGGGAGAAAACAACAAATAATCAAAAACTGTAAAACTAGAAGGTTGGAAGAGCAGATTTTTTTTCTAACTAATTGTAAATGAAAGATAACCATCTTACATAAAACAATAAAACAATTGTGAATAACCTTTTTTCTCTCAAAATCTGCTTTTTCACAAGATTATATATTCTTATATTAGGGCCATTTTCCCTGAGTATCTGCACTGCACATACATCCTACTTCACAGTATTATTTTTAATTTTAAGACTTACCAGTTACATTGTTCAAAACTTCTTTCAAAACACTGAAGCTGTGCAATAAGGGATCACGCTCTTCATCCTAAACATATGAATATATTGTTATATATTTAAAGCTGGATCCTCAGAAGAGAGAATGAAGATTTTTATCTCTTCAATGGCACACGATACAAAGGGATGACTATGAAACCATTTTTTTCTGAATATTAGCAATGTACTGTTCTTATTTTTGAAGAAAAGGTTTTTTGTAGGAGAGGACAGTATATGATAGCAATAGCAATAGCATTAGCACTTCGACTTATATACCGCTTTACAGTGCTTTGCAGCCCTCTCTAAGCGGTTTTCAGAGTCAGCATATTGCCCCCAACAATCTGGGTCCTCATTTTACCGACCTCAGAAGGATGGAAGGCTGAGTCAACCTTGAGCCTGGTGGGATTTGAACTGCCAAATTGCAGGCAGCTGGCAGGCAGCAGAAGTAGCCTGCAGTACTGCACTCTAACCACTGCGCCACCGAGGCTCAACTTAAAACTTAAGTTGATACAACTTAAAACTTCAGATGTTTCTATAGCACAGCACAATACACTAGAATAGACCATGGGAAACAGACAGGTCACCTAGAGATCCTAATCCAGGGAAACAAAGTGATGTATTAGCCATCGCTAGACGTGTTGGGATGAAAACATGGACAGCAACAATGTATTCAAAACAAACACATCCAAAAGAAAGGATATTACACCATTCCTAAAGAAAACACGCATGTGCACAGAAATTTAGGAATTGGAGCATGAAAATCTTGTCAAAAGCGTTTAGCTAAGAATAAAGAGAGAAACAAAAATAATACATTCAGGTGAGTGTTTCTTTTTCACAGACTATATGAGCAAGCAAAAATATAAATGACGTCTTCCAGCATCACATTAGTCCTTCGGAGGCATATAACTGGGATAATGAGAAATTTCAATTATCCTCATATCTGCTGAGCACTTAATTTGGTCAAGAATCTAAAGTCCAACAAAATCTGATGGATCAAGCAATAGACTTTTTTACTGGTCCAAATGGAATATCAGATCATGGTCCAGTGACTGCTAAGTTGAAATCTGAAAACTCGATTAACTCTAACATTTGAATTAATAAAATAAATTTCCTTTGTGGAATATTAAAACACTTTCTTTAAATGAAAGAAATATGTGTTTATCACCTGTTCGAACTCTTTTAAGGGATACATTTGTGGATGCATGATAACTTTTGCTTCAGAAATCTAGAGATATTATTCTAGAGCAGGGGTGTCAAAGTCAAGGCCTGCAGGCTGCATCCGGCCCGCAATGAGGTCAGATCCGGCTCGCACAGCCATCTTGGAAACTGTAAAGGACCGGCCTGCGTCACTTCAGCCTGACCCACCCCATCCCAGCAGGCGGATGCGTGCACAGTAGGCGGGCGCACGTGCACACAGGCGCAGTTTGCCGCCACCATGTGCAGGGTAACAAAAGTAGTCTGTGGCACTACGGTAAAAAAATAGTTCAGACCTTCCAACATCGCAAGACCTTTTTTTTTTCCATGAGAAGTTGGAAGGTCTGAACTATTTTTTTTTTACTGTAGTCCAGGGGTGTCAAACTCGATTTCACTGAGGGCCGGATCAGCATTGTGGTTGTCCTCCTGGGGCTGGGGGGGAGGGGGAGCAGGGGCATGGCTGGGATGGTCACGACTGACTGGGTGTGGCCCGGGGGTGTGGCCAGCTTGACGTTGCTCGCATGGGTGGTGCCTGTGGGGGCCGGGCAGGGTTGGGGAGGGAATCCAGGGGTCTCTGGTAGGTGGGGCAGGAAGTGGGAGGCTCATTCCGCAGGTTGAGATGAGGCGAGGCAGGGAGCGGGGCAGCTACAGCCGGTGTGCCTTCAGCTGCTTTCGGTTTCCTACCCCACCCCCAACAGGCCGGTCTGGTCTGGTGGGGGGATTGGTGGGGGAGATTGAATGGGGATTGAACATCCCCCAAGCCCCGCCGCTGTCAAAGTAAATCCCAGGCACTGCACTGCAATGGACAGACAAAAAGCATAGCTGAGTGAGAAGCGCCCCACCGGCCAGGCACTGAAGCGCCACCACTGCGCCAGAGAGAGAGAGAGAGCACAAGAGAGCGATCCGATCCAACCTCTGTGTGTGTGTGAGAGAGAGAGAAAGTGAGAGAGTGAGATCCGATCCAACCTCGGAGTTATACCAGGGCTGGCGATGGTGTGCTTCAGTGCCTGGCCGGCAGGGTGCTTCTCACTCAGCTGCTCTTTCTTCTCCCCGCTCCTCATTCTCCTTCAGACAAAAGCTGTGCTTTTCGTCTGTCCATTGCAGCACAGCACCCGGGATTTACTTTCACAGCGGCGGGGTTTGGAGGATGGTCAATCCCCATTCGTGGCATGGCGAAGGCAGAAGGCAATCCTCCCACCAGACCAGACCAGCCTGGTGGAGATAATACACACATTTTCTCTCTCCTCTCTCTCTCTCTCTCACACACACACAGAGGTTTGATCAAATCGCTCTCTCGCCCACCTCATGGCAGCGGCACCAGCCATGCTCTCCATGGCAGCCTGCACTGCTTCGTCCTCCACCCCCACCCCCACCTTGCTTCGTTTGCCTTCGTTCTTCACCACTTCTTCTTCTTGCTTGCAGCCATAACGGAGGAGGATGAGCGACGCACCGGTACGGTGGCCACAAAGCGAGGCAGTGGGGGGATGGAAGACGAAGCAAAGCAGAGGGTGCGGAGCTGCCCCACGCACCAGCTTACCTGAGGGCCTCGCAGCCAGGCCATCAACGTTCTGACAACTGCCTGGCCTCTCAGCGGCAGCTCCAGAAACTCTGTCCAGGACCTTCCATGGCCGCCAGCCTGCTTCTCCTTGCTCACCACCGCAATGGAGCAAGAGGCTGAGTGACACACATGGGGCCCTGGACGGGGCTGTGGAGCAGACGAAGCAGTTGTCAGGATGTTGATGACCTGGCATGGGCCAGGCCGAAGTGATGTGAGCCAGCACTTTACAGTTTCCAGGATGGCTACATGGGCCGGATCTGACCTCATCGCGGGCCTTGAGTTTGACACCCCTGTACTACAATAATATTCTGGAAGTGGTTAATCGACTAAGACAAGAATCCACCTCTTCCAGTGTACCTCTTGCTCCCTTCTTCCGATCTTGTCAATTTTAACTCAATTTTATTGTTAATATTTCTTGTTTTGATGCTTTAATGTTTTATCTTGTGGGTTTTTACAATTGTACGCCACCTAGACTCTCTCTGGGTGAGACGAGCGGCACATAAGTTTAGTACATAAATAAGAAATAAATAAGAATAAGAATAAACTAGGGCAGTGTTGGCGAACCTTTTCGGCACTGAGTGCCAAAACAGGAGCGTGCGTGCGCGCACACGCGGGGGAGTGCTGGAAACTGGAACAGCAGCTCCCCAGTGGGCATGCCCAGGAGCGCTGGAAACCAGAAAAGCAGTTCACCTGGTCTTCTGGTTTCTGGCGTGCATGCGAGCGCAAAGACCAGCTGGCCAGCACACATGCATGCGCCAGAATCCGGAAGCTCAGCTTTCCGCCATGCACATGCGCATCCGGGAGCTGCTCTTCCGGTTTCCGGCGCTCCCAAGCGCGCGAAAACCAGTTTGCATGCGCGCCGGAACCCAGAAGAGCAACGGGAAATGGCTGGCGTGCCCGGAAAGATGGCTCTGTGTGCCACTTCCGGCACGCATGCCATAGGTTCGCCATCACAGAACTAGGGTAACTACACAAATGGAATAGTTCTTGAAATGAACTAAGAAAAAATACAGAGAATCTAGTGATCAAGCTGGAAACTTACTATCCTACCAGCTGAAGTAACATCTAAAATACTATTTCAAAAATCCAGTCTAACATCTGTCAGTTATAGACAGTACTATTAAACATATAGATCAGCAGTCCCCAACCTTCGCGGCTTGGAGGCCCAGGCGGGAGGGAGGGAGGGAGAACTGGGCCACGGAAGCGGCAGGGCTGGTGCACGCGTACACACAGCTCGACTTGCACGAGCGGCAGGCTGATGCGCACACAGCTCAACTTGCGTGTGCGCGCCAGCCCACCACTTGTGCAAACTGAGCTGCATGTGTGTGCTCTGGCCTACCACTCATGCGAGTTGAGCTCACACGCACATGTGCGCTAGCCAGCCGCTCACGCAGCCCAGTTACAAATAAGCCAGGCCCAGTAGAGGGCTGTGGCCCGGGGGTTAGGGACTCCTGATATAGATAATACCTAATAATATACATCTGATTCCTTTGTAATCTTTAAACAAATTGTAAAATTTTGAGGAGCTATAGAAATGGAATAAATTTCTCAAGCATATGTAAGTCATCTGGCCCAACCACTCTCCTTATACAAAATTAAAGATAACATTCAATATTCATGTCCATTATATGAACCATGATATGGCTATATTAACTTCTTGCCCTTTACAGTACAGAAGGGAAGGTATAACAATGCTCCCTTTGCAGAGCAAACCTGCCTTTACTATAAGGGAAAACCTATGATTCCAGTCCACATGTACTTTCTGTAATAGCTAACTTCATATGTTCATACCACTACGTAGTTGTAGTTAGTGCTTGTTGTTAGTCTGAGAATAATTATATTTCAGCCTGGAACCTTAATATCTCTTAGAAGAATTGCATTTTTTTACACTGCCATTATTTTACACAACAAAATATTGTCTTAATTTTATTACTAAGTAGAAAAAATAGAAAAAGTTATAATATAGAAAAAAGTTATAATATGCTATATTCTGACATACTTAAGAGTATTTTGGACAACAACTTTAACAGCATTACTTCAGGTTGTGTAAAGTCATACTGTTTCAGTTGAATAGCTATATAAAACCTACAATGCATTCAGACCCCCTTCACTTTTGTCAATTTTGTTATGCTGCAATTTGATTCTACAGTTGTTGAAATTCATTTTTTTCTCATTAATCTACATTCAGTACCCCATAATGACAAAGTGAAAACAGAATTTTAGAAATGTCTATAAATTTATTGAAAAGAAAAAACTGAAATATCACATTGGCATAAGTATTCAGACCCTTTACAACAACACATGAAATTTAGTTTGGGTGCTTCCCATTTCTCTTGATCATTGCTGACTCCAATCTACACCTTGATTGGAGTCCACCTGTGGTAAATTAAATTGACTGGGCATGATTTGGAAAGGCACATACCTCTCTATAGAAGGCATCACAGCTGACAATGCATGCTGCAGCAGACCAAAAGCCATGAGGTCAAAGAAAGTTTTCCACTCATTTCCTTCTCTGATTCTAATGCGGTAGTAAGCCTCTTGTAAGTCCAACTTTGTGAAAACCCTCCCCTTCGCCAAATGGGCTAGCATATCCTTCATGAGGGGAAGAGAGTACATATTTTTCCACGCAAACAGCGTTCAGAGATCTATAATCCACGCAGAGACCATCTTTTTTTTCTCTAAACAGAACTGGGGCGGCCACCCGGGGTCTGGCTAGTTGGATAAAACCCCTAGCTAGGTTTTTGTCAATGAATGCGCGGAGCTCGTCTAATTCCCTGGGAGTCATCGAATAGAGGTTCAGTTTCGGTAACTTGGCTCCCAGAACAATTTCAATGGCACAGTCCGTTGTTGGGGTTTGCCATCTGGTGGGAATTTTTTATAGTCCCTTTCTCCACTCCACCTGTGGGTTCCACCATTGCAACCAGGCTAATGCTAGGACAAGGGGCCTCTCCATCCCTGGGGCCACTATAAAGCTTAAAGTCTGTTAGAGTTTGTTGCAGAAATCACATCCAGAAAGCACACACAGGTAACTGATTCAGCAGGATTCATTAACTTCTCTTTATATACATAATAACACGAGACATATATACAATACCAACAGCAGAGGAGAGAACAGTTTTCAGTTTCGATTCAGCAGACAGACAAGACCAGACTAGTTTCGTTTTAGAGCTGAGCACAGAGCTAAGCCACGCCCAGACTTCCAGCTTAAGTTTCTGTTTCCAATAGCAATAGCAATAGCAATAGCACTTAGACTTATATACCGCTTCATAGTGCTTTATAGTCCTCTCTAAGCGGTTCACAGAGTCAGCGTATTGCCCCCAACAATCTGGGTCCTCATTTTACCCACCTCAGAAGGATGGAAGGCTGAGTCAACCTTGAGCCGGTGAGATTTGAACCGCCGAACTGCAGCTAGCAGTCAGCTTGAAGTAGCCTGCAGTGCTGCACTCTAACCACTGCGCCACCTCGGCTCTTAAAGCAAGCCCCATTGGCTGACCTTGTTACCATGTCTTCCCAGTCATGAATATTCTGACAAAGTCTCTGAGTGGGCACCTATCTGCATTCACAAGGGTTCGGTGGCAAACATGGCAGGGATGCCTCCCACAACTGAGCCATTCAGCTGGCAAAATGCAATTGGGGTTTTGAGTCTCCTTGGGCGAATCCTCAGTTTCTCCACCAGAGCCAGACTCACCAGGCATCTGGTGCACCCTGAGTCTAGAAGGGCTCTTAAGGAGGCATTCTGTCCTGTTCCTGGGAGCTGTAATTCTATGGGCATAGTTACAGGTGCAATAGGGCCACTTACCAAGGGGTCGTCATCCAGTCGAGGTGGCAGGCCAGGTCTCGAAATTCCTCGGTGTTCTCGGCTGCTGGTCTGCGCCCCTGCCTCACAGTTATGATGCAATTTCTGGCTTTCCGGTCAGCTAGGGGTTCTTCAAATCACTGTCTCAGGGCAGTCATGAATCAGTTGAAATTCCTCAGCTCAGCGGCATTGGTGTTATGGAGGGTTACCATCCACCTGGCTGCAGCCCCCTCTAATACCAGAGTAATGACTCTGACCTTAGCCCCCTCAGTGGGGATTTCATTCCCATATTCCTGCATATAGGTGAGGACCTGGGTCAGGAAAAATGCCAGCTGCTGAGGATCTCCATCAAATTTCACGCCTGGTGGGAGGCTTCCGTCTGCAAGGAGCCACACCATCTCCCAGCCTTGGGTCATTCCCTGCCCCTACGTGTCTGTGGGGTCCCTGCCGTCCTTGCTGTTCCTGCCGGGGTGGCCATCACTGCTTCCATGGTGTCCAGGGATGAGGTCTTTCCATCTCCCTCCTCCGGCTGGGTCCATTGCCCCCCCCCGATATGTGAGCCAGGGCCTCTTGTGCTTTCAAGCTTTGAAATGCATCCATCATGAATCGCATGGCTGGCATGGCATGGCTGGCATGGTCGGGATTGTCCCCTTCCTCCTCGTCCTCCAGCATTCCCAGCTCCTCTTTCCATCCTTTCCAACAACTGCCTCAGGTGAGGGTGATTCCTTTCGTCCTCCCTTCCAGTCGTCCTTCTTTCCAACACCTATGGACCATCTAGGCTTTGCTGAGTCTCCTAGGCTGGCAGCTTCCTCCACCCATCCAGCAGAGTTCGCTCCCGGCTGAAGTTTGTCTGAAGCTTTGCCCCAGCATTGAGTTTCTTCTTGATCACTACCTTGTACCGACATCGTTTGCATGGTCCCCATGCTAAGGCAGGCAACTTGACCAGTTTGCAGATTCCACCTAATGTAAGGACCTGCCTCAGCTACCTTCTCAAGAAAGTAAAACTCTTGAAGCAGTTTGCATTTCAAAAGGAACTTTTACTGAGAGATAGTGATTGCAGAGGGACGCGATGGCTCAGTGGCTGAGAAGCTGAGCTTATCGATCAGAAGGTCGGCAGTTCAGCGGTTCGAATCCCTAGCGCCGCGTAAGCTCCCGTTACTTGTCCCAGCTTCTTCCAACCTAGCAGTTCGAAAGCACGTAAAAAATGCAAGTAGAAAAATAGGGACCACTTTAGTGGAAAGGTAACAGCACTCCGTGAGCCTTTGGCGTTGAGTCATGCCGACCACATGACCACGGAGACATCTTCGGACAGCGCTGGCTCTTCGGCTTAGAAACGGAGATGAGCACCGCCACTAGAGCCGGAAACGACTAGCACGCAGGTGCAGGGAAACCTTTACCTTTTTAGTGATTGCAGAGAAGTCAGGCAAAATCTGAATTTGCACACGAAGCATTAGGCTAACTATCCCCTTCACCCTCCACCCCACCCCAATGTCCCGCGTTTTGAAAGGTATTTTGAAAAACTCCAAGACATGATGATGAGAAGAGGTTGTCTTCGGGATGCTGCGACCTTGAATACCAGGCTAGAATCGGCTGAGAAAGAGCCGGTGTAGATGGGCTGATGTTCCTCCCCAAGCTCCCAAGCAGTTACAGCAAAAGCAAAAGCATGCAAAACATTCCCCCACCAAGCCTCCTTCCCCCCCCTTCAGAATGGCAGCATTCCAACAGGGACCTGACACTGCCTGCAGAGCTCAGAGACAGGATTTTTGCAAGGCACAGATCTGGGAAATGCTACAATAAAATTTCTGCTGCACTGAAAGTTCCTAAAAGCACAGTGGCCTCCATAATTCTGAAATGGAAGAAGTTTGGCGCAACCAGGACTCTTCCAAGAGCTGGTCGCCCTGTCAAACTGAGCAATCGGGGGAGAAGGGTCTTAGTAAGAGAGGTAACCAAGACCCCAATGATCACTCTGACTGAGCTCCAGTGATCCTGTGTGGAGATGGGACAGAGTTTCAGAAGGACAACCATCACAGTAGCCCTTCACCAATCTGGGCTTTTTGGCACAGTGGCTAGATGGAAGCCTCTCCTCAGTACAAAACACATGAAAGCCGGCTTAGTTTGTTCCTCACAGTCGGAGAGTCCTTCAGGTGCTTTTTTGCAAACTCCAAGTGGGCTTTCAAGACCATTGGGGTCTTGGTTACCTCTCTTACTATGGCCCTTCTCCTCCGATTGCCAGATTTGATGGAGCCACCAGCTCTTGGAAGAGTCCTGGTTGCGCCAAACTTCTTCCATTTGAGAATTATGGAGGCCACTGTGTTCTTAGGAACTTTCAGTACAGCAGAAATTTTACTGTAGCTTTCCCAGATCTGTGCCTTGCAATAATCCTGTCTCTGAGTTCTGCGGGCACTTTCTTTGACCTCATGGCTTTTGGTCTGCTACAGTATGCATTGTCAGCTGTGAGGACTTCTATAGAGAGGTGTGTACCTTTCGAAATCATGTCCAATCAATTAGTTTACCACAGGTCAACTCCATTCAAGGTGTAGAAACATGTCAGCAATGATCAAGAGAAATGGGAAGCACCAGAACTAAATTTCATGTGTTGTTGTAAAGGGTCTGAATACTTATGCCAATGTGATATTTCAGTTTTTTCTTTTCAATAAATTTATAGACATTTCTAAAATTCTGTTTTTGTCATTATGGGGTACTGAATGTAGATTAATGAGAAAAAAATGAATTTCAACAACTGTAGAATCAGACTGCAGTGTAACAAAATTGACAAAAGTGAAGGGAATCTGAATACTTTCTGAATGCACTGAATAAATAAATAAATCTTATATTTAGGATATACTGAAAGAAAAATAGCTAAAATAGGTACAGATTACTATCAAAAATTGGGATTTACAATTAGCTTGGATTGTAAAAAATACTTGGGACGCTATTTTGCCTAAAATACACTGAATGAAATATGTCTGACTGCATAGATGAGACTGCACTGGGTATAAATCGTTGATTAAAACTGCCTTTGAGTCTCAAGATTAATGTAGTCAAATTAACTTGTAGACTGATGCATTTCAAGAGGAATTCCAATGCTAATTCCAATTAGGTATGTTGCACAGATTGATAAAATCAAAGAAAAGACCCCTTGATTTCCATAAGCAATGAGATTGCTTTATGAGAATGGTGGGTTTAATTTACCAGATTTTCAAGTTCAGCACTGGACTTTTATTCTAACCTCTTTTGTTGAATTAAAATTTTTTTGATTATCATTCCCTTTGGGCTTGTTTAGAGAATCAATTTGTAATTCCTCTGAAATCATTTCAAGTTACTGGGTCCGACATAAAAGATTAAAATTGCAAATATTAACATAGGATCATTAATTATTGTAATTTCTCTTAAATACTTAACATTGAAAGATAAATTCTATTAGACAAATTTGGATTTAATTAATACAATTCTTCCATTTCTAGTAACTTACCAAACGTACATGAGTACTCCATCTTGCACTGCGTTTTATGGCTCCTATTACTGTATTGATTTCACCTTGTACAGTGTAAATATTCTTATCTACAATCCTGGTAGTCCTAAAACAGAGACATCAAGTTACTTTTCCACCAAAAAAAGCATATTCCCCACATCTGATCAAATAATTAGAAAAGAAATGCCCCAAAATAAAATTTTTGAAGAGACAGAAGACATTTTTAGGGAAAGTAGCAATGATCTGAATTGCACCAGAGCAGTCTACTTTATATACTCTAATTCAGCAGTTCTCAACTTGTGGGTCGCGACCCCTTTGGGGGTCGAACGACCTTTTCACAGGTGTTGCCGCGCGCACTAGCCCGCCATCTTGGAAATGCTCCCAGTTCGGCCGTGCCTGCGGGTCGCCGGACAGCCGGTAGCCACGGAAGCAGGAGACTTCGCCCACCCGCCCAGACACCGCCATTTGAGTTCTTTTACCCTCTGTGCATGCAGAACGCTTTGCGCGTGCGCAGAGGGTAAAAGAACCCAAATGGCGGCGTCCGGGCGGGTGGGCGAAGTCTCTCGCTTCCGTCGCTACTACTTAATACATATGCATGCTTATACTTTTCAGAAGTCCGATATTGTTCTATGTACCATCCTTGTTTTATTGATTTTTCACAATATTCTAATTTTCTGAGATTGTGAATTTGGGGTTTTCTTGAGCTGTAAGCCATAATCATCACAATTATGACATATCACTTTGCATGTAATGAGTCTATCTCATATATTTGTTTCACCTTTTCAGTTGCATTACTGAAATAAATGAACTTTTGCACGATATTCTAATTTTTTGAGTTTCACCTGTATAATGGCAACTAGGACCAGAATTTTCATTGCTGACCAATACTCATAAAGCATGACAACATCACTTAGTGACGGCAGTCCCTGTAGTCCTGGTAACCAATGTTAACTGAATCCCATAGTCATTAGGAAGGCAATTTTCTGCCAGCTTCTCACAACAAAAGTCAATGGGGAAGCCACTAGGAAGTTGCAAGTCCCATGCTTACAGGCAGGAAAGTGGCTGCTGTCACGTAGGGAGGAAGGTTGGAAGGGCCACTCAAGAGGCACTGTGCAAGGGGTATGTGAGAGGTGCCATGCAGGGCAGACTTAGTCTGGAGGGCAGGTCAGGAGAGGTGCACAGGAGTCAGCATGGGTCACGGAGGGTTGAAAGAGTGAGCAAGAGGCACCAGACAAATTTGAAAGGATGCACAACAGTGCACATGAGATGCTACGCAGGTCAGGGAGGGTGTCCAGAGGCACAATGCAGGCCAGGTGCATAGGACTGTGTGGGTGGCCAGCACAAGTGCAGAGGGGCTGTTTTATTACATTATAAACCACTCAGAATCATCATCTTCTCTCCCTAGAACACTCAAGACTACTAACAGACTAAATAAATATATGCTATATAGAACTAGAAACCAATTAAAAATACATGACCAGTAGATATGTCACAAATAATGCATTAGATGCATCTGCAAATATTTAATTTGCTAGCATCATCTCTTGAAAACCAGCATCATCCAAGTATCAAGAAATACTCTGAAACTGTAGACACACTCTTTCATGAGACCATAAACCAGAGGTCTTCAAACTTGGCAACTTTAAGACTTGTGGACTTCAACTCCCAGAATTCTCCAGCCAGCTATGCTGCCTGGAGAATTCTGGGAGTTGAAGTCCACAAGTCTTAAAGTTGCCAAGTTTGGGGACCCCTACCATAAACCAAAGAGTGACTCTGAATATACATAAGAATATAAGCTATCTGGTAGAAAAAGTTGTTTAGATACATTCAAAACTGGACTCCTACTGGGCTAATCCACTTGAAGTACCTAGGGTTTGATCTTGTGGGTTTAATTTCAGATGAGTTTGAGTCTGTGACATCTAAGGAAATAGACAGGGTCTTTCTAGCTGTGAGATTCCTCATCTATTTATTAGATTTAGATCATCATTGAAAGGCTATTAACTAAACACATTCCGTGTGTGTGGGTGTGTGTGTGTGTGTGTGTATGAGGGATGCGGTGGCTCAGCGGCTAAGACGCTGAGCTTGTTGGTCAGAAAGGTTGGCAGTTCAGCGGTTCGAATCTCTAGTGCTGCGTAATGGAGTGAGCTCACGTTACTTGTCCCAGCTTCTGCCAACCTAGCAGTTGTTTCTCTCCCGTTTTTGCAAAAAACAAGGCACGCAGAGGGTTTGGAAGGCCTGCAGAGTGCTCCTGGGGGCTGGGGGAAGGCAAAAACGCTCCCGTTTTTGTGAAAAACGGGTGAAAAACAGCCCATTTTTTGCAAAAACGGGGGCATTTTTGCCTTCCCCCATTCCCCAGAAGCACTCTGCAGGCCTCCCAAACCTTCTGCGTGCCCCATTTTTCGCAAAAATGGGTGAAAAACGGGCCCATTTTTGCAAAAAATGGGGCGCACAGAGGGTTTCGGAGGCCTGCAGAGTGCTCCTGGGGGCCGGGGAGGACAAAAACTTTTTTTTCTTACTTACCTCTTTGAAATCTTTGTGCGTCTTATACACCGGTGCGTCTTATAGTCCGAAAAATACGGTATATAAAATACACCGGTATTTGAAAGAAGAAAAAAAGGGACATTCACTGATGGAAAGAATGACTTCCAATTTTCTTTGGTATAGATAAGTAAAAACTACATCAAATTCTTACTCTAATCCCAAATCAACTTTTCATTTCTTTCAGTTTCTCATAAAACATCCACAAATGGTTTCCAAATAGAAATAAAGTCATGACAAATTTCATCAAGTCTATCAGTTGTGCCATCTCCATCAATTCTACCAGTGTGACCATCCATTTACCCAAACTATATATGTACCAAATGTAAACTAATCAAGTTACTAGAAGAAAAAGTAAAGGATCTAGAGGAAACTCTAACCACTCTGAAACTCAACCAACAAAATGAGAAACCTCAAACCTTACATGAATATGCCCAAAATGAACACAATAATGATCAAACAACTTCTAAAAGAATTGACCCCTTAGAAGAAAAAGAAGACAGATGGAAACATGTCACTCATAGAAAAAAAACCAAATCTGACTTCTGGTTTGGCGTCGCGGCAAGACAGTAGGAGATAGCGGGGCTCCGCAAATCCCGGCCAATTCTTCTCCGATAGGAGGCCCTAAGGGGCCAAAGTCACCCTGGAGGGGTGACGAAGAAAGGAGGGACTCCTTGTGGATTACAGGCGAGCGGCGGCTCTCCCATTTGATCCGAGGCACCCGACTGACCGATGAAGAGAAACGGCCATTATGGCCGGAAAGAAGCTGGGGCAACCAAAGAAGAAATGAGCTGGAGTGGTGTGTGAACAGAGGATTGGAACTGGGTGAGACGATTTTCAATTTCTTTATTAGAGACCCACCCTAAATAAATAATTTTTGAAAGACTCCAAAGCGCTGAGAAAGCGGCGAAATAATACACAGAGATAAATTATAGACCCAAAAGAGAAATGAAATTTTAATGGAAGAATATGAAGTTTTAAAATATAGAAAGACTGAACTAGAATCTGTGGTGCTGTGACAAGTGACTTCAATTTGCTGGAAATGTTGTTTGACAGCTGGAAGAAATTGTATAAAGAAAAATGGTTTGTTTTTTCTTTTCTTTTTTAACTTTGACAATCAGCTGTTGTAACTTTTGCCTCCTTTTGGTGCTGGAACTTAGAGATGGGACACCATCTACTGGCCAAAGAAGATACTATATTATTATATGGTTGGAAAGGACCTTGGAAAAAAAAGTCAGGGTTGATAAAAAAGAAGGGAAAGTCAGAAGTGATAAGAAGAGAAATAAAGTGAAAAGCAAACAACATATGGAAGGCTGTCTTTTTGCTTTTGCTTTTTTATCTACTTGCTTTTTGGCGGCTTGGGAGTAACTGGTGAGTTTTCGAAGTAGTGTGGATTATAAATAATAGGAATTGCCCTTGAAACTGAACACACGTTTCTGCAAATTAAAGAGACATGGGGAAATTTGGTGGGCCATTCTGGATTACAAATACTATTTGATAGAATACTTTACGAGGTGTCATTGATGGAAGTCATTCCATCAGTGAATGTCCCTTTTTTTCTTCTTTCAAATACCAGTGTATTTTATATACCGTATTTTTCGGACTATAAGACCCACCGGTGTAGACGCACCAAGATTTCAAAGAGGTAAGTAAGAAAAAAAAAGTTTTTGTCCTCCCCGGCCCCCAGGAGCACTCTGCAGGCCTCCCAAACCCTCTGTGCGCCCCATTTTTTGCAAAAATGGGCAAGTTTTTCACCCATTTTTGTGAAAAACGGGGCACGCAAAGGGTGTGGGAAGCCTGCAGAGTGCTCCTGGGGGCTGGGGGAAGGCAAAAACACCCCCATTTTTGCGAAAAACGGGCCATTTTTTGAAAAAACGGGGGCATTTTTGTCTTCCCCCAGCCCCCAGGAGCACTCTGCAGACCTCCCAAACCCTCTGCCCACTCTGTTTTTGCAAAAAACGTGGCATTTTTGCCCTCCCCCAGTCCCCAGGAGCACTCTGCAGACCTCCCAAACCTTCTGCGCACCCGTTTTTGAGTGGGGCGGGGCTTCAGGAGGCCAACAATGGCTGTATTCAG
>QLTV01004250.1:1629305-1657771 GCA_003457575.1 Thermophis baileyi | reverse complement strand
CCAAAGCGGTTTCCATGCTGTAGCCAGGCCTGAAGCCAGATTGAACAGGGTCCAGATAATCCATTTCATCCAATGACCGTAGGAGCTGACATGCCACCACTTTCTCAACAACCTTTCCTACAAAGGGTAGGTTGGAGACTGGCCGAAAGTTCTTTAATTCAGCTGGATCCAGGGACGGGTTCTTGAGGAGGGGTCACACAACTGCTTCCTTTAACGGTTGCGGAAAGGACCCCTCACTCAAGGACGCGTTAACTAAAGCCTGGAGCCAGCCTTGTGTCACCTCTCTGCTAGCCGAAACCAGCCAGGAGGGGCACGGGTCCAACAAACAAGTGGAGGAACTCATTGCTCCTACAGCCTTGTCCACTTCCTCAGGAGTCACAGATTCAAATTCATCCCACACAATAGGACTAAAACCTGCCCCTGTCATCTCGGCAGGAATTGCCCAATCAGAGTCCAGGTCCATCCGAATCTGAGCGACTTTATCCGACAGAAACTGCACAAATTCCTCAGCTCTGCCCTGCAATGGCTCCTCCGCTCCCCCTCCGTTGAGGAGGCAACGAGTCACCCTAAAAAGGGCGGCTGGGCGCGAATCAGCAGATGCAATAAGTGCGGAAAAATGCGAACATTTTGCCGCCCGTATCGCCACTAAATAAGTCCTAGTAAAGGCTCTTAACAGTGTTCGGTCAGATTCGGCATGACTGGTCCTCCAGCGTCACTCTAGACGTCTCTTCTGGCGCTTCATCTCCCGGAGCTCCTCAGTAAACCAGGGAGCTTTCCTGGATCCACTGCCACGGAGAGGTCGCAAAGGTGCAATCCGGTCCAGTGCCCCGGATGTCGCCATATTCCAGGCAACCACCAGGGACGCAGCCAGATTGTGGACATGGGAGTCCGGTATCTTAATCGGTTCCGCCTCCCTGCGATGGGGGAGTAGCGCCCTAAAGTCTAACCTCAGCAGGAAATGATCTGACCACGACAAGGGAGAGATATCTATACCCCTTAATTCCAGATCATGTCTCCATTGCCCCGAGAGAAACACTAGGTCAAGTGTGTGTCCCCCCCTATGAGTCGGACCCTGAACTACTTGGGTCAGGTCCATGGTTGTCATGGAGGCCATGAACTCCTGAGCTGCATCCAAGGATTCACCAAGTGATGGCAAAGTGAAGTCCCCCAGTACCATAAGCCTGGGGAACTCTACCGCCAACCTGGCTACCGCCTCTAGCAGCATAGGCAGGGCTGTTGTAACGCAGCTGGGAGGCAAGTACGTCAACAATAAGCCCAACTGAACCCCTGAGTCCAACTTCAAGAGGAGAGACTCACACCCAACAATCTCCGGGGCAGGGATCCTGTGAGGAACAGGACCCTTACGGACAATGATTGCCATTCCTCCACCCCTTCCCTGTGGTCGCGGCTGATGCAATACCTGAAACCCGTCTGGGCACATCTCTGAGAGGGGAACACCCCCCTCCTGGCCCAGCCTTTGAATTTTTTTTAATTTATTTTTTCCTTCTGAGCATGCGCAGAAGCCGACTTCCGGCACTGTGCATGCGGTCGGCATCTTTTTGGGGGGGTTGGGGGGTTTTTTGGATTTTTTGTTACTGCGCATGCGCACACGTGCAATGCACACATGCGCAATGCGCACACGTGCCCACGTGGCGCAGGAGGGAGCGAACCAGCAGCGAGGTAAGTTGGAACCCACCCCTGGGTGGGGGCTACAATGGGCTGGTGGCTTTATTTTAGCTGTCTCTGATGTCTCCACTTCAAAGCAAGCAAAGAAATGATTCAGCTGTTCTGCCAACGAAGCATCCCCCTCAGCAGGGATGACATTGGTCGATGGATGGTTGGTAATTTGTTGAATTCCTCACCACACCTGCCTCATGTTATTGCTATAAAAAGTATCCTCAATCTTCCTCTTATATCAGTCTTGGCCTTCCGAATACCTTTCTTCAGACTAGCTCTGGCAACACTGTATCTTGCCCCATCACCAGACCTAAAGGCCTTGGTCCTGTCACACAAGAGGCACTGGACTTCCTTGGTCATCCAGGGTTTCTGATTGGGATAGATTCTAATACGTTTATCCCCAGTGATAGTGTCTGTGCAGTGTTTGATATAGCACAGAACAGTTGCAGTGTGCTCCTCTAGATCAGGGTGGTAAAAGATGTCCCATGTTCCACAGAGCAGGGACTGCTGTAGAAAAAGCTCCTTTTCTACTCCCCATCAGCTGGCATTCTTTGGCTGACGGGATCTGCAGCATGACCATCCTATTTGATTTAATTGGACAGGCAGAAACACTGGAGAAAAGGTGATCCCTCAGGTACCCTCAGGCTTTATAGATAATCACCAGCACCTTGTATTGCACCCAGAAACACACTGGTAACTAGTGCAGCTCATGCAGGAGTGGTGTTACATGTGCCATATATCTGGCACCAGTTACTACCCGCACGGCTGCATCTTGTACCAATTGAAATTTCTGAATGGTCTTCAAGGGCAGCCCCATGTACAGTGTGTTATAGTACCAACTTAGTGGTTTATAAGCATGATAAAGGAAAATAAATATCTACTGCTTAAATTATGTGTAGTAAACGGTACACAACCAGTGCAGAGGTTTCACAGGATCCTGGATTTTGTATCAGTTATCAGTCTACGAGCTATATTTCACATCAATTGCAACTTGGGATATTTTTAATGGTACTCTCACCTGGGATTTGTTACAATAATCCAAATGGGATGCAGTCAAGGCATTAATAACTGCTACCAAATCCAACTGGCTCAAAGTCACTAAGGGCAATTGTACAAAAGTTCTCTTTCCCACAGTTGTCATCTGTGATTCTACCGGTAGTAACAACTGAGAATCAATGTTCCAATCCCAGAACAGCCTGATCAGGGAGAGAACAACTTTTGTCATAACAAGGTAAATCTTAGTCCATGAGTCTAACTTATTTTAGATCAGCAGCATGTTCTACTTATATTCCTCATATAACCAATGCTGTATCAAATTTAGACAACCTAGTGGTTGCTTCCTTGGAGTTAGTATAGCAGCGGGCAAGTGCATGTGTGTGTGCCCCCGTTCATGGCAATGGTGCTGCGCGTGCACACGCACTTGCCCATTGCACATGTGGAACCATCCCCTGCCCCTCCCCCCGCCGGTCCCCAAAGCTATAAATGTTGGGGAACTCTGAGATAGAAGTCATTAAATATGCCATGTTTTCTGAAGAGGAAAGATATTCCTTTCTTCCAAATACTGCAAGGGAGTTTGGGACAAATACATTAGCCTTGCCCTTTATTTTATTAAAATCTGATTTGTAAACAACCAAGGTTTGTGTGTTATACTCAACTTTAATTTACATTAAGAAGTCTAGCTTATACTGTTATGACTTTCCTTACTCCTGCATCTAAGTCTTCCTTATTGATTAATAAGAGTTTATACACTTACAAGCCATTATTCCACTAATTCTGGACAACTTAGAAGTATATATGTATAAAAATTGGTAAATAATATAATTCACCACAGCTTGCACCACAGCTGTTCAACTTAACTGGGATGATCCTTCGTTTCCTGCATAAAAGGCAAGTGCATCCATTGGATATCTCATTGGATATCTGGATATAGATTATCAACAACATGCTTATCAACATCCTATCAACATCCTATTCAAGGAAATGTCACCCCAAAATTGACTGGTATCTAATCAGATGCATTGGTTTTGAGAATGGACCAACCTAATGGACCAACCCTACACTTCTGCAGTGTATGGCAGAGTGCAAATTGTTATTCACCAAGGATCACAAATCACATTTTCCTATGTTCTTTTGTATCATTGTTGACTAGAGACCACCATTTGAGATATACAAAATATTTTACACTCTCTGTATATCCTTGAAATACAGATAAATTATTTAGTGAATGCTGAATTTTCAATTTTTATACAATATAAAGGCAAAAATGGAACTAGAAAAGTTTTGTATCACGTTGAGGAAAGATCAAAAGAATTATATATTTGAGGGGGGTTAAAATTAGTTTTGGAGCTCAAAAAGAGGAGTTAACCTTAGTCCACCTTAGTCTAACAATATATAGAATGATGGTTAAGGTAAGTAAAGCTATTACAAGCTTTTACTATAAATTATGGTTAAAGGGACTTGGAGAACGCTTAAATCTTTGAGGTGCTCATCGCTGTCTAGGAAATAGCTTTCCAGTGGCAGGGAAGTGTGATTAGAAAAGGCATTTTACCCTGTCCTATTCTTCCTCTTATTTCCTCGAAAAGAAAGTCAAAGCTATGATGGCTGGGATGGCTACAATGCGGACACGACCGAGATGGAGCACAAACTCTCTCGCTCCCCCCTATTGATCGAGGAGTGAGGAAAGGACACAGCCTTGCTAGGCGCTTGTGTTTCTTGTGACCGTGGGCGCATCTTCCTCAAAGCCGCTTTCTCGTTCTGACCCGCGGGTGCTCAGAAAGCTCGTCTCCTTTGAAGGAACGGCCCGATCCTCTCCCCCCCCCCTCCGCGATCTTTCTTCCTTGGAGGCTTCCCCTCCTCTCGACGGGGAAGCGCCTTGGGAGACGGCTGTCGGGTAAAGGCGTGGTCTGGAGCCACACCTAGGAAAGAGGCGGGGGGCTCCGCGGCCGGCACGCAGCGAGCGATGGGGCGGGGGAGGAGAGCATTGCCCGAGGGCGGCTGGCTGGGGGCGACGATGGCCCCATCCATAAAGCCGATGTTCCCCGCGCAAGGGAGTCACTCGGCCGGCGGCTCCTTCTCCGTGCTGCGGCGGAGCAGACCGGGCGCCGGAGGTGTTGGGGTGAGGTGGAGCCTTACATTGCCCCAAGTCCAGAGGCGCGGCGAGACGGGGCGACGGCTCTTCGGTGCCGCGGGAGCTGCAGAGCTGTAAGTGCTGCTCCCTCTCCAAGCAGGCCGTGCTTCGGAGAGTCGTTTCCCCTCGGCCGCGCCGCCCCAATCTAGAGGCAGTTTGCCTGGGATCACCTCCGGCTGGGCGACCAAGGAAGTGGCCCGCGGTCGGATTACGCTTAACCTACGCTGCCGTCCAGGGCGGGCAGCCGGCTGTCTCTGCTCCCTTTCCTCGCGTGGGTTTTCGTTGGCCAGGCCAGAGCAAAACCGCTGGAGGCCGTGCGCGGGACGGTCCGAGTCTAGAGGGGCCGGGTTGATTTCGGGTGGCGCGCCGGGTCCCGTTTTTGCTTTCACCTGGCTCGTGGATAACACCAGAGCCGAAAAGCGCTTCTACGGCGGTTCAGAAAGAGCTGGGGGTTCCTTCTCGAAAGGACAGCCTTCGTTTTGATGAAAGGGGAGGGAGACAGTCGACGGCATGTGGGAAAGGGAGGGCGCACGAGCTCCTGGACGAAACCAAATTGGACCGCATTTCGGATGAAGATAAAGGCGCTCACGTAGAAAAGGCGGACTCCATACTGCCCATTGGGATAATAAAAGAACTATAAATTGTGAGACCAAATTGAGGTTACTTTAAAATAATTCTTTCATTATTACAAAATTAGTTAACAAAACAAGACCACGCCGAACATATAGTATTTAATTTTCACTCGGCTGTTTTATTAACATTTTGTAAATATCCTATCGGAATACATTTCTAATTTGCTTAATCCGATAGACAAGGATCCTGCCCGTCAAATGAAAACTCAGTCGGCTAGTCAACGTTGTATTGTATCAATATTGCATCATGTATCGCATCACTTAGCATGTTTGTTATTTAAAATAATTATATCAAAATAATGTAGTTTTTAAAATAATTGGAATACAAAGATAGCATACAAGAAATGTTATTAGGACAAGATTCAACGAACTTCATTGTATTTAAATTAGCTCTCCGTTCTATGGGATTCGCTGTTTTTTCCTCTCTCTTTAACCGGTTGATGGATGGGCGCGGGGCGGCAGCCCTCTCGTTTTCTACGCAGGCTGAAATCCGCGGACGTTGCTGAACTCGGACCAGAAGCAACGCTGGGCGAATCGTTTAATCCCCTCGGCTGGGAAAGGAATCGGGTTGGCGCCCAGGCCGAGTCGATTCACCCTTCACTGAGGAGGCGACAGTGGAAATGAATGGGTCTGGGAGGATTTCTCGGGGTCACGAACTTGTTTTTTCTTGTAACTATCCAATATACTTAACCAAATATTAGATGCCTCGTCTGTTTTCGGTGCGATCCAGGAGCCCGAAGGAGCTTTCCTAGTGGTGGCCCCTCAAAGAGCGGCCGCGCTGCAGAAGGGAGGGAAGAGCGTCGGCCGGCGTAGGACTGGCTCTGCCAATTCTGAATTTCAGTCCGGAAAGAGCAGGGCCAGAAGAGGAGCGGCTTTTGCAAGCTGGCGCCCCGAAGAGAAAAAAGGGGGGCACGGGACATGCCTTTCCTCCGGCCTTTGTTTGGAGAGTCCACGCCTGTGGCTGCCGGTGAGGAAAAACCGGCGGTCGCTACTTTCGCAGACTTTCCCAGGAAGGCGCATCTGTCAATCCGTAGGAAAGGAACGCCCTGCCTTCTGCTTCTGCCAGAAAGTTGCTTCGAGACCATCCCCGTAGCGCGCCCAAAGAGGGCCAGCGTCGCCTCTTCCTCACGGGAAGGAAGCGAGGGCGCTTTCATTGGAGGCGGTGTGTCTGGGTATAGTTTCCGGCGGCCGCAAAGGCCACTGGTGGGTGCTTTGCAAGGTCCTGGGAAGCCCAGCGCGCCATCTAGAAAAGACCGAGTCGGTTGGTTGCCTCCTTTCCCCCGCCCCCCTCCTCCGACGGAGGAAGAAGGCCCTCGCGCTGGAAGGGAACCGGTCCCTGGAGCTTCCGCCAAGTCCTTCTGCCTCGCCAGAGGAGTGGCCAACGAGGGGAGTTCAGAGCTGGCACCAGTGATATGAAGGAGTTATTCTGAAATGGAGAAGGAGCAGCCCAGTTCTGGACTTTAGGGGTGGGGCCCAGAATGACCACCTCCTCCTTTGAAATGGGGACAAGTTCAAGACATGAAATAATGGGTTTAAATTACAAAGAAGCAGATCTTGGTAAGACCTGTTCAACAGTAGAACAGATGCCTCAGGAGATGGTGGGCTTCCCTTTGCTGGAGGGAAATGACCACCTCTCAGGAATATTGTAATGGATTCATGCTCTTGTAGGAGGTTGCACTAATAATCTCAAAGTAATCTTCAATCCTCTGATTGTACATAAATCAGAACATAGGCCAAAGAATTACAAATACCATGCTTTATCCTTGGTAGATTAAAATAAAAGGAATTGTGCCTCTTGATTAAAAAGAGCAAATCAGAAATTAGTTTGGCTGGGTGGTAAAATGGATTGATTTTGAGAATAGAAGGAAGTATGAGCTCTTAAAGGGCCTTAGCTGTTAAAGGTTGGATTAAAGCTCTGTATAATAGCATGTGCACAAATGATGTTGCCACAAAATGTGCTGACCTGTTGCCATTCTCTATCTTACCTCTGCTTGGGGCAAGGTTCAAGTCATCACTGAATGGTGATGTTTTGATTTGTGAGTGTGGCATTTTTGTAGGCAAAATAGTTTGTTTTCTGGCTTTGAAGTAGCCTCTTTCAGCATATCATTACCCAGGGAGAAAATATCCACCAGTCACTGCAGTAGGAGTGGGAGGGGTCTCATTTCAGGACTGTTGAGACTTTCCTCCTTTGTATTTTATACACAAATATACCCCGGCAGCCTCTTTTTTTTCCTGCTACGTATTCATTATATTGCTTTCATATGTTCCCCAACCTCCAAGCTAGGCTTAGCCATACCTTCTTGAAGTACAGATTTGCCCCTTATTCTAATTAAGGTTTTATCATAAATATAATCTGACATGTTTCATTTATTACTCTGTTGGTGACATAATTAAGTGACTTCTAGATGGTAGAATCAGCCAGCAGAGCCTACTGGCCATTTGATAGTCAAGCATCTCTTTTACAATCTCTGGTCCTTGGCTTCCATGGTGATTCCACCTCTGGAGCAGGGTTCTCTTGGGCTCCCTATATTTACTGAGTCTTTGAGTTAATGCCTGATTCCCACAGGTATAGTAACAGACAAGATACCTAAGAAAGCACAATCAGGTACTGGCAAAAACCTTTTAAAATCACCTTGTGGTAATAAAGATGGCAAGATGTTTTCTGCCCTTATCATAGATTGGCAACCAGTAGCCCTTTTCAAAATGACTTGGGTCCACTTGGGCAAAGAGTGTCCAGAGGAACACATGAAGGGCCACTGGGAGACTATTTCATACCTCCTTGATTTCTCAATGACCTTTGATGCCATTGATTTTTATAGATTGACTTTGGGTTGCAGTGGTTCTCGTTTTTCCAGGATTGGCAGAGGGGGAGAGTTTCATTTCTAATCTCCTGCTTTGCAGGGTTCCTCAGGATTCTGTTCTATTAATTTTTAACATCTACACGAGGCCACTGAATGAAGTCATGGGGTTAAGAACCATTGATATACTGATAGTATCAGCCATATATCTCTACCCTAGTTGATTAAGTGATGCCATCAAAATTCTTTCCCAGTGTCTGGAATCTGAGGATATCCAAATGGAAAAGAAAGCTTTGCCTTAACCCTAGCTAAACCAAATATTTTTTTTTAATCTTCTCTCTTAGTTCTGAATGAGGTAGGACTAACAGACAGATCAGATGTGCAGTTTGGATTCTCAGCTCCTGTTCAAAGAGCAGATGGTAGCTATGGTTAGGAGAGCCTTTGTACAAATCCACCTTGTACACAAATCGCACCCATTTCTGGATCAGGGGATCCTGTTTATAGTCATTCAAAGTTTGGTCACCTCTCATTTGGATTGTTGCATGGCACTCTGTATGGGGCTATCCTTGAAGACCTACAAGTATTTATTGGCATAGTGTGATACACATGGTATGACTCCTAGTAGACTTCCAAATATAATTCAACATCTAGTTACCACCTTCATGGCAAAAGGCCAAGTCATTTGTGGACTACTTACCTTTGATTATTTCTTCCCATTATACAAGATTAAACAGGGTGGGAATACTCCAGGTCTTGTCTATGAAATAGTGTCATTGCTGGAACGTAGGAAATTTAACTTGTCACAGTACTTGCTCGATATTACAGCATACTCTTTGAAACTCAGATGACCCCCAAGGATTTTCATAAGGCCTGGAATGGCTGTCTCTTCCCCTAGGCATTGTGTCAGAGTGGTAGATGATCCAAAGTTTTCACATTTAGTGAAATGATTGTCGTTGGCCTTGGATTTATCTCTGTTCTCATTGTTATTTTTGTTGTTGTTGACTTTTTTGTTATTTGTTTCAACACAATATTAGTCAGAATTACATATTTTGATTTTGGTGACAATAAACAATGGATGGATGGATGGATGGATGGATGGAGCTTATCAGCTGAAAATTAGAACTTTTTTGAATGCATTAATGCAAAACATTTGCAGAAGAGCAGGGTGACTTTGAACAGGTTGCTAAAATTGTTGGTCTGTTAAAATTTATTCTTCCATCAGCCTACATTAAAGAGAGCGATTTGTGAGTGTTCTCCAACCAGGCTTGTGATATTTGGTGGCTAGAGAGGCAAACTAACTGGGACAGTTCACCCATCCTTATCCTTAATATGCCCTGTATAAAATAACTAAGAAGAGCAATATTTGCCAGCATTTTGTCCATAGCAGGATGATTCCCAGCAGGGGCAGAACACTTTATGCTAATATAGATTTCTGCCCACTCAAGTACTGTTGGATAGTATTTTAATTAATCCTTAGGAAGAACCCACTGTTTGGCTAGTTTGTCTGCCTCTTCTCCCATCCATTGTTTTGAGTATTTCTAGGTTAAAATAAACATTTAGGAAGACACCAGAGCAGAAATAACTCGAGAGGAGGGAGTCGGGTCCTACTAGGATTATACAACTACCTGTGCCTTTTAGATTAGGAAGGTGAGATTGACTAACTAGTAGACATTCACCTCTTACTTCACATGAAAAGTGTGGAACATTACTGAATGGACAAGTACAGGAAAATGTGAATAAGCAACAAAACTTCAGGTCATCTGGACACTGCAATGAGGAAGGGCTGCTGCTTCTGAAGGTTTCACATTCATATTCATATTCACATTTCATAATATTGTCAAAGCAAAATAGTACAGAAACATTCCATCTTCTCCAAATGAAACAGGTCTATTTTCTTCTATCTTTTAGGAAGCTTGTAGAAAAGCTAGTGTCAGAAAACAAGTGGGGGATAATAGAAATGAAAGGAACTTGGGAAACAAAGTATTAACACTGTGAGAGAAGTATTACATTTTTCCAGAAGTTCATGTTTTTAGTAGAAGTTAAAATCACCCAATCTCAGTTCTATGGGAGTGTAGCACTTTTTGAATATTTGTGTGCCTGTTCTATCAGTACATAGTTTAACAGATTATTCTTGTAAAGAGAAAAATAAAACTAATAAACAATTGACAGTGCCTATTTTGTCTTCCTTGAAGCAGCTTTACTAAGATATTAGATGGAGATCCAATCATGTTGTGAATTTTAGCAAAATCAAGATTGTTCAAAAGTTAAATTGCTGTGATTTTCCTGGCTTTCAAATGCAGACCATATGTGTGTTTAGACAGAGTTTTAGTCTTGCTCTCCTCCCTGCGGTCAAGTTCTATTATTTCACTTGCCACTCCCATTATTTCATGAAGCATAGATTAATTTAAAATACTGTGCTCTAATGGTTTTATGTTGAAAGTCAGTTTTATAATAAAATTATCTTTTTTATTTATAAGTCAAAGTGGTGAACATACCTAATAGTTCTTCCACCTCCTATTTTCCCCACAACAATAAGCCTGTGAGTGCATTGGGCTCATCATTGGGCTAGCTAGACCAGGGGTCGGCAACCTTAAACACTCAAAGAGCCATTTGGAGCCGTTTCCCACAGAAAAGAAAACACCGGGAGCCACAAAACCCTTTTGACATCTAAAATGAAGATAACACTGCATATATCGTTTCTTAACTTTATGCTATGTATAAAAAAACTATAGTGTGTTGCATTTATGAAATCAATGAACTGCTACAGAGAAAACAAATTTTTATTTCTGCATGCAACAAAAACATTTTGAACTCTGAAAAAAAGATGGGTCAAAAAGCTCAATAAATCACGTGCTGGCGGCTGTCGCACATTGGCGGTTGTGACGTATATTTTGAGTGACAGGGAGCCACAGCAGAGGGATGAAAGAGCCATATGCGGCTCCAGGGTTGCAGACCCCTGAGCTAGACCATCACCTGAATCACCACACTAAACTGGTTCTCATTTTGTATTTAAAGTATCATTTCAACTGTATGCTCCCCTGAAATATTCTTTCTTATATTCTTTAAACTGGTTAATTTTCTCTAAGAGTTCTTGAAGAATATTGACTTTGCAGTGGTACTCCATGTTGTGAACTGAAATTTTAAATTCTGTCTGTATGGCAGGAACTATTGGTAGCTTCAGTTTCCCAGGCAGATTTTACATTATTATTTAATCTACATTTTTGTGGTAGTATATGGAAAATTAGTTTTGTCATTATTGTCAGGTGATATAACAATTGTTTTATCAAACTGAACTCTGCTTTGAGAAGATTTTACTTTTTTTCTGTAAACCCTTTTAGGCGCCTGAAGATAGAGTTTAGTACATTTTGGTTTTGAGTTTAGTACATTTTTGGTTTTGCATAACAAATACCATCCTGTTAACTACTACCGTGTTTTCTCGAAAATAAGACCCTGTCTTATATTTTTTTGAACCCTGAAATAAGCACTTGGCCTTATTGCCATGCACTCAAAAGCCCGATTGGGCTTATTATCAGGGGATGTCTTATTTTGGGGGAAACAGGGTACTTAATTCCTCCACAGTAAAGAGCGCTTTGTAAAAATATATCTGAACACATTTTTTTGTTTTAGTCTGAGTGCTGTCCAAGATTTTTTTGATATGACATCCAGTGTGCCAATAACCACTGGGACCACTATGGCAGGTTTATACAATAATTTTTCAATTTCAGTTTTCAAATCTTGATACTTTGTGATCTTCTCCAGTTCTTTGCCTTCTGTTCTACTAACCCCTGCTATTGTCACATCAGTTATCCACACTTTCATTTTTCCAACCAGTTATATCTTGTGTGTTATGACTAGATTTTATCTGTATTTGGAAATCTATATATATAAAAGCGAAAACCACTCACGCCGCGATCACGAAATCTCCTGAACCGTAAAGCCTACAAACTTAAAATTTGGCACATATGTTCCTCTTGGCTTCTAAGTGCTCGCTAAGAAAAGGATTTTTCAAAACGACCATCAGATCATTAGTATTTCTTATATTATTATTAACACGCTCTGAGGCTAATTAGTTAGACGTTCTATTCCCCCTCCCAACTTGAAAATAATTCTGGAGAGAATGGGATAGCATAGGAGAGGCTTCTGTGGGGCAAGCCTGAGGGAGAGAAAGGAGTAGAAAGCNGGGAGAGCAGGGGATTGGAGAGGATCAATGGGGCCAGCCTGAGGGAGAGAAGGAGGATAGGAGATGAGAGGCTTCTTTGGGGCAAGCCTGAGGGAGAGAAGGGGAGAGGAGAGGCCGATCATAACTACTCATTAATTTTCAAGCTGTAAGTGTTGATTTATCAAGCCCGATCACATAGTTTCGTAGTGGAGCACGGGTATTCAGCTAGTCCCACAATATTTTAACCTGCTCATTTTCAATTAGTTTTTCAACTATATATGCCCACTAATTTTTTACTATTGGTACATAATAATGTACCAATAATGTTCCAGTAAATCATTTTGGTGATTGTGTTATGATGATGTTTATAATCAGCTTTATGATCTTCATGCACAAGCTGAGTATATTGTCTACTTCTGCTTCTTTGCACAATGTGTATTTTGAATCATTTGATGATTTTTCAGTTTCAGCCTTCATTGCATTAGTTCGAATAACTGGCTCTTGTGCAGCCAAAAATCAATCCTTCAGTTTCTTTTTTAATGTTCCAGTTGTAAGCTATTGTCAGATTTTACCTTTATTCACTTTCCCTTCAATCTTTCAGTCTTCTAGTCTAACTCTCTGCTGAGGCATGAAACACTATACCATTTCAGATAAATGGTTTCCAAACTCTTCTTAAAAACTTCCAGTGTTGGAGCACCCACAACTTCTGCAGGCAAGTGGTTCCACTGGTTAATTGTTCTAACCAGTTTTGTAGAATGTTGTAGAAATAGCAAACCAATTTTGTAGAAATTGACTTAGCAATACAACTTAGCACTTAGACTTATATACCACTTCATAGTGCTTTACAGCCCTCTCTAAGTGGTTTACAGAGTTAGCATATTGCCCCCAACAAACTGGCTCCTCATTTTACCAACCTTGGAAGATGGAAGTCTGAGTCAACCTTGAGCTGGTGAGGATTGAATTCCTGGCAGTGAGCTGAATTAGCCTGCAATATTGCTGTCAGCCCTGGAGGCCATCTTTTTCTTTAGATCTTCAGGGCTGCCACACTTAGTGCTGTGGGAAACTGGGAGGGGGCATTGCAGGGAGTTGCAGGGATATCTAGCCATAATAACATTCCTTTCTTTGAGAGCCAAGGACATTCGGCCTGCACCTGGAGTGGCGTGACTGGGAGGCATCTCCAGTTGGGACAGTGCATTGATTGGACCATGTGATGGACATGTGGGTGCAGGGGAAGGGACTTGGGCTTTCTTTTGGGTGGGGAAAACCTGGAAGCTTTCAGATTCGGGTTTCCCCAGATGTGCCAATATGACATCTCTAATAAAATAGAACTTTGAGGAACTTCTAGCCTTGGAGTCTTCTTGCGTTGGGGGTGTTACTTGGAACCCTGACATTAACGCAAATCTCCCTTAAAACTTTAACCAGCTCCCTGACCTCTGGGGTGCTGTCTAGGGTCCTGAGCCCTGAGCGTCGACCCAGCACCGGGCGGCGCGAAGACTCAGGGAAGATGGAGGAGAGACTTGCGACCACCGAGGGGACCACCGGGACTAGTTTGATGGTCCACGTCGAGACACTCTACTCCCCCTCCGAATCTGTGGTGAAGGCAGCGGAGGCTGCCGAAACGGAATGCCAACAGGGTGCCTGGCCCAAAGAGCTGGTGCCCTGGCAGGCCGCTCAATCTGATCCCTCTCTGTAGGGCGAGGTTGCGGGAGCCGCGCCACCCCAAGAGTTGCTGACCGGGGCGAGGCTGCAGGACCAGCAGATGGGGGTGAGCAGAGCGACTAGTAAAGCAATTCCATGATAAATTCCCTGATAAGCCAAAGGGTCCCCCTGGGGGGGGGGGAAGAAGTGGTTAGGGAACATGGTAGTAACCCCTATGTTCCTCTCGTTGTAGGACTCAATCATCGGTTGAGGTGGGGGCAGCCTGTCAGCCCTGGAGGCCATCTTTTTCTTTGGATCTTCAGGGCTGCCACACTTAGTGCTGTGGGAAACTGGGAGGGGGCATTGCAGGGAGTTGCAGGGATATCTAGCCATAATAACATTCCTTTCTTTGAGAGCCAAGGACATTCGGCCTGCACCTGGAGTGGCGTGACTGGGAGGCATCTCCAGTTGGGACAGTGCATTGATTGGACCATGTGATGGACATGTGGTTGCAGGGGAAGGGACTTGGGCTTTCTTTTGAGTGGGGAAATCCTGGAAGCTTTCAGATTCGGGTTTCCCCAAATGTGCCAATATGACATCTCTTTCTAATCACTGTGCCACCACAGCTCCTTAATTAATGTTTTTCCTTGCCAGCATTCTGTTTGTATTTTTATTATGTTATTTCACTATTCACTTTTTGTTTCCTGTATATTTAGTAAGCTCCAATTTTTAGCTTGCGTCAATATTTGTTCTTGGCTGTCTTTTACATAATTAGCCAATCCATGCTTTTCTTCTTTGACAGTTTGTTTGAAATAAACCTCAGCCTCCATTTCTATGGGACAAATAGATTATATCATTTTGGGGATGTAATGCTAAGTGAATAATCATCTGTTCCCCACTTCTTTGAGGTATTCTTTATTAGTCATATTTTTAACTTGCCTGTATTTGATATTATCCAATTATAAAATGCTCAGACACATGTAGGCTTTATCCTGATGGCACCTGATGGTTTGGCTATTTGACATTTCTATTTTATTTGATTTTACCCCAGTTTATTGCTACTAAAGTACATTTTCTTAAGCCAAATTCCATTGCTGTATCTATGCTAGAAATTCTTACAGTGTTTGTCAATGATTGGATTGGATTTCGATTTCTGATTTTCCATAAAGCTTCATCCATATCATCCATGTAGAGCAAATATGAGATTTATTGGCATTTTTTTGCTGTTTGATAGCCAAGATTTGTTTTCTTCAAAAATTTTAAAAGTGGATCATGGCAATGACAAATAATAAAGATCACATTGAGTCATTATTATTATTCCTGAGTTGAAGTAAAATGCATCTCTAGGAATTGAAGTAGAATCCTATATGATACTGTATCTGTAATAATGATTTAAAAGAATTCTGGGTGGACTTGGGAATTCATTTCAGAGAAATCTACATGAAACAGACCCCAATCATAACCAAAGTTTGAATAATATTTATCCTTTCTTCCAAAAAATTTTTATTGACACACTGATTTATTTCAGAAAGTGTCAAGGAAAAAAACCCTCTCTGTAAAGAGCCTGGAATTTGTTTAAGTGTACCAGCTTTTAAAAGTTTAAATAAAGCTGGAAGTAATTCCTTTGAATATATTCTTTATTATTTTTTGTGTTTGCTTGTTTTAGTAATCTTTAGTAATCTTTTTTCACCTCCCTCTAGTTTGTCCAAGTTTTTTTTAATTCTCAGAAAAAAATGCCAAACTAGAAAACTTCATTTCCATAGTGTATGTGAGAGCAGGAGTGCATGCACGTGCTCATGTGTCTATATGAATGAGGTGGTTAAAGTACTGAACTAGTTCCTCCTTTTCCCTCCCCGTAGGGTATAGAAGCTAGCTGGGTCACTTTGGGTCAGTCACACTCTCTCCGTCCTAGCTTGGGAAATTGAAAAAAATCTCCTTACCAACCCAGACTAAGTTGGACAAATGTGGTAGATGATAGTCCACAATGTTCAAAGGAGGGATTTTTATAGTGCGGTGCATTGAATTGGGCTGGATGTGAATATGTATGTACGGATGGGTATTATTTGATTTGTATTAAATTAAGTACTGTACTTTGTATTTTGAAAAGGGCTTGTATTTATAATAAACTTTGCACAGTTTACAAAATGGAAATAAACAGAATAAATTTGCACTGGCATGACTTTAAAATGCTGAAAAAACAAAATATTTATAACTATTTAATAGAAAATACATCTGATCTAGAAATGGCATTTGGAGACAGACATGTGGGTGCTCAATCATTGCATATTAAAATCTTGGATTTCTGTTGACATATTTTAATTTTGCACTAAACGTGGAAATATTATTTCTTGCTTGTGAATCAGGAAATCAAAAAAGTTATAAATTGGAGGATATATTAGCCATCAATGTACTTGGCAGGTAAGTTTAAACTCCATATGAACAAACAGAGAAGCAATTATTGTGAATAATTGTGAATTATCCCTTTCTTATAACAAATGTCCTTTCCCTTCACTGCAAACCACATCTGTTCATTTCAGAGGATGGGAAGAAACAAACTGGGCAATACCTTGTTTAAGAGTACATTTGGCCCAGATATTGGCAACTCGAATTGGAAGTCAGTTCAGATAAATCAAATGGAACAGCAGCTGACAAAGAGGGACAATGTGATACTGGTAGATCACAGCTTGTCCTACTGACAGTCCTTAACTACTTCTGAGTAACAGTTGCTGTTCATCTTGTTGATAATGGTCTCCCTTGTGCCCTGTTTTTACTTCCATTATGATCAGAAGTGTAGAAAAACAGTTCTGATATTTTATACTGCTCCAGTTCTATGTAAAAAAATGAATGGACTTTGTTTAAACTTGTACCAGTTTTCCAGTTTTGGTATGTTTTCAATCAAAACTCATTTCAATTTGCTGTCCATCTTTGTTATGTTCAGTAACCATGTTACCGTGTTTCCCCGAAAATAAGACCGTGTCTTATTTTTTTTGAACCCCGAAATAAGCGCTTGGCCTTAATTTTGGGGAGGTCTTATTATTTTGGGGCGCGTGGAGCAAGATGGGGCTCCTCTTGCCATCTTACCTGATTTCCAGCTCTGTCTCCCTAACCCTAACCAGAGGAAATGGGGACCGGCTGCGCATGTGTTTAAATATTTTTGGGGAGGGCTTATTTTCGGAGGAGGGCTTATTTTCGGGGAAACACTGTATGAATAAACAAGTTCATGTAGTTTTTCCTAGAACCGTGAACAATTTTTAATAAATATCCACCTTAAACTGTACTGGGTCAAAACAAAACTAAAATATCACATCCAGAATCACATAGAATCAACATAGTATTCTGAATTATCTCTTTTCTCCCCCACTTTCCTCTGGTCTGGAATGTGCAAGGAAAAGCAAGTCAGTGGTTTGGTTCCCAAGAATAAATATAAATCATCACATGGCTTAATTGATATGGTAACAGTACAAAGTATTTTGTACTTAAGATAATTTTTTAAAATTATGATAGTAATCCATAATGATGAAATGCCTTCAGATGTTTCAAGTCAGGAATTAAGGAACAACCATGAGGTACTGTATGATTCTGACTGATTTTATAAATGTAAGGAAAACAGGAAAAAGTAATACTTGTTTGCCAAGCTTTCAAAGATTGCTTCTAAAAGTTGAAGGAGTGATGTACTAAATATAGAAATATAGGTAGTCCTCAATTTGCAGCAGTTCACTTAGTAATCATTTAAAGTTTCAATGGCACTGAAAAAATTAACTTATGACCATTTTTCACACTTGGAACCATTGCAGCATCGCCATGGTCATGTGATCAAAATTCAGACACTTGACAACTGACAACTGACATATTTATAACAGTTGCAATGTCCCAGGGTCATCTGATCTGGTTTTGCAACCTTTTGATACACAAAGACAATGGGGTAACCAGATGGACTTCACAATTAATTGTGTTAACAACTGCAGTGATTAACTCAACACCTGTGGCAAGAAATGTCGTAAAATGGGGCAAAACTCACTTAACCAATGTCTCATTTAGCAACAGAAATTTTGGACTCAATTGTGGTTGTATGTCAAGGACTACCTATATTATTTCTTGGGGAAGGGAGTACGTTATTTTTGTAGAACATTTATCATCTGTATAAAGAACTAGCCTCAAATTTAACTGGAGCAGATTCATATATGAAATAAGTGCCTTCCACAATTTATTTAGTAGATTACTTTTAATCCCATTTTTATGGTTTTATAAGTAAATTAGGTGGTGAATTTACCTGATACTTCTTTCTTCTCTATTTTCCCCACAACAACAACCCTGTGAGGTGGGGTTGCTCTGACAGAGAGTGATTAGCCCAAGATCACCCAACTGGCTTTCATGCCTTAGGTGAGACTAGAACTCATGGTTTCCTGGTTTTTAGACCAAATTAAAATCAGTTGGCCAACAAAGCAGAACTTCAAAAGGCTGAATTCAATAATTGTCCATAATTATCTACAAAAGAGTGGGAATGAAAAGAAGCCGTTATTACAAATAATCATACTGTAAAATCTCTGAGGCATGACTTATAAATTACAATCTTCCTAAACAAATATATGCAACCCGTGAGAAACTACATCAAAATCTAATGTATTAAATCCAGAAGTCAGATAAGAGAACATTACACCATATTCTGATTTTCCACTTTTTTAAATATACAAATTATTTCTGAGGAGAAAATCTGTCTGAACTTTCAATATTTCTTCATATATATGAGCTAAAACATGATCTGTTCTCCACATGTTCTAAAATTAGAAAAAGATAATTAAATAAATGAGTCAAAAACATATTCATTAGTTATTTATTGATAGAGGAAAATAATCTAAAGCTACATGTTTGTGTATGGCAAAAGTAAAAGTTTGCTGGATAAGCCTTTGGTGAAGTAAGTTTTACTGTAGCAAAACTTAATTACCTTTTGCTAGGAGGTTTGGAGGACTATACCAGGTAAATCTGTAGCAGGCGAAAGAGAAAACGTTGGCTCTGAGGATTGCACTGTCAGTGTCAGGAGAGAAAACTGCTCTTTGCAGATTCAGTCACATGTCAGAATGAGGAAAATGATCATTTTATAAAAATTGGTAAGAAATTTAATTTGCTGCTTCCTAGAGAAGGGGCTAAGGGGCTTAATAAATTCAGACAGCAAAGTTACACACACACACCTCTATATATAGTCCAATAAATTAATGCACTGCATTTCTGCATAATTCTTGGAATCAAAAGCCCTCACAATAATAAGAATCATTGGTGGACTCCGCTTCATGTACAAAATGCATGAACAAGTATCAAGGAAAACACTGATTCCTATATAGACCCTGGGCTTTTTGTGCATATGTTTGCACATACATGAACGTGTGAGTATTTGTGTGTACTTGCCTATGCATATATGTATTCAAGTCTCAAACCATAATTTGCTCTCTGGGGAAAATGTATATTGTTTTAAAGTTTCTTCTCTAAGCTGCGTCCTCAGATTTTCCTCAGATAATAAGCTTTTTCCTCAGATAATAAGCTTGTGTGTGTGTGTGTGTGTGTGTGTGTGTGTGAGAGTGAGAGAGAGAGAGAGAGAGAGACAGACAGACAGACAGACAGACAGAAAATGTCAGTATCCATTGTTTAAAAATATGTACAGAAATAATTTTAAAACACTTCATAAACATGCAGGTTAAAAATGAAGATAAAAATAATTGCAAGATACTGGTACTGACCAGATTCACAACTAAAGTATTTCTGCCAATTGAATATGATTGCTCTAATCTTTTGAGAATACAGAAATAAATTACTCTATAAGTGGAGGATACATCTGCACTGTCCCTTATTTTAAAAATGGCTAAAAACTTTACATGAAATGTTAGCCTGCAAATCTATATACAGTATGTTTTTCCAGGATTGAGCCTCACTGTGAAAACCCTTTTTGGAGTAAATTGAAATTTGGTTAATTTGATCATGCTGTTGGTCTGAGCTGTAAACACTTGAACGTAAGTCTTACTGAAACTAATTTACCTCCAGGTAAGCATATATCTCCCCTCACACTTCCCCATATATCTCTTCAGTTCCTCTCCTGCACCTGTGCCAGGCAGATGGAGTTCAACTTGCTCACTGACCCAGAAGCTCAGAGCCCCCCTCTTTCCCTCTCAGAATCTGGGACACCTCAACATGCACACAGGCACAAGGGGCAAGCAAATGGTAAGTAGGAGAACAGATACCTTCTTTCTTATTTTAAAGTGGTTTTCCTTAAATAAGAGAAACAGTGTGTTTGTGTTTTTTCATCAGTATTTGGTATTGAAAAATTCTAAAAATGAACGTTTAATACACTATATAAATTCAGCTCTCAAAAATAATTGAAACCTCAATATTTCTTTATGTACTTGGAGCTGGAAATGGGACCAAACTGAGGGTTTGCAGATGCCATGAGAGACATCCTGTGTCGGTGTCCATTGTCCCCACTTAAAATGGCCCATCTTCAATAGGCATAATGGCAACTACCTGGAAGATTCCCATATTCAATGTGTGAAATTTCCTACTTGCCTTCATTCCAAGGGGAAAAATAGCAATCCAATCATCCACTGCAACTCATCAGGTTGTCTCTCTTAATTGCTTTTTGAAATGCCAGGAGGATGGGTGCTGATCTCAACTCAGGTGGAGCGTCGTTGCTTTAGGAGAAGGCAACAACAGAAAATGGTCTCCCTTTCAGCTTTCCTGTCAGACTTTTACACCATGCTGATTGAGGAGAGAGCATTGTGATCTTATTCATACTATGGTTTTGCAAACTGACAGAGCCATACTAACAACATAAATTCAAAAGTCACATGAAAAAGGTAATGAAATACATGTAATTTAAACTGGCTATTTTGATAAGATGAACACTTTGAAATTTTATCATCAAATAAAAAGTGCTTTGCTGAAGCCAGATGAAATCTTTTAAGTGTTTATAATATATGACAAAATACAAGTGCCACATGTTACTAAAAACACTGAAAATTAGCATGAGTGTGGGGCTGAGGTGCCCTGGCATAGGGCATGTTCCCCTACTTTCGATATACAAAATATCTATGCAAAATAGTGTGGATGTGCACAGGCAGAAAACATCATCTCTCTTGTAATTAAATACAATAACAAATCAACTAATTATTAATTGCCCTTTTATAACAATTATCACCTCACCCTATGTGATTACAGACTTACTACTGTAAGTCTGTAAGAGGAATGGCCTCTTGAAAAATAGGGTAGATTTTTTTTCAATCTTCATTTGTGCAATTTAAACAAGTAAGGCTATATAGTCTTGTGTAGAGAAAGTGAATCAGTACCAGCATACAGGAGTACATTCATAAGCAATAAACTTTTGGGTTGCAATTCTATAGATATTTGTTAGTGATTCCCAGTGAACCAGTGGAGCTTTTTCCTAAGTAAGCTGTAGTTCCTTCAATTTCCTTCATCAGAAGGGGTCCCCTAAAGGTCCCCTTTTTTGCTCTATGTGAGACTAGTTAAAATGAAATTAAATGTATAAATTATTTTGTTGTCTCTACAGAAGACACAAACTTGTGGTATACCAGGCTTCTTTTCAAGGAGATGTTGTAGTGGTTAAGGTCTTGAACTGAGACTGGGGAGTCCCAGGTTCAAGCTTATTTTCAGCCATGGAAGCTCACTGGTGAGTTTGGGATAGTCACTCTCACCTCGGCCTAACAGGGTTGCTGTTGAGAAAATTAGATAAGAGAATCTTATATGCATCACTTGGGAGGAAAACTAGGGCAAAACTAATACAGTAAAGAGTCTTGTTGATGCAAATGAATCCATTAATGGCTATTCTTACTTAAGCAGTTAATGACCCCTTAAAGTCTTGGTTACTTCATGGTTACTCCAGTGAACCAGTGGAGCTTTTTTCTAAGTAAGCTGCAGATCCTTCAATTAATAGACTATCTATTATATTAATAATTAATATTAATATACGCATAAATGTATACAAAAGTTTAAATAATCTGGCAGCTTCTTTGACCCCAACTGCTCTTTGTTCTCAATATTCTTCCCATCTGAGCCACCAGATATTGATCAACTATTCAACTATTATCCTTGACCTTTTCTCCGGAAAACATTGTAGCTGTAAAAGGCTTACCTCCCCAATGGAAGAAAAGGCAACTTTTTCTCCAACATATTGAATGATAAACCTCTGTTGTTTATTTTCCCTCTGCAGTTTTTCCTCTAGTGTCTAGCCTACTTTGAAATCCTTTCCAGGATTCACATCATCTTTTCTCCACCATGCAATTGTAATTGTCTGCAGTAATTCAGGGTTTATCCAAAAAATAAGACCTAGATTGATTTTTCCATGTGTGCCTAATATAAGCCCTACCCACAAATAAGCCCTAGTTAAGACCCCACCGACTCTGTCCAACCATCTGGTTGTAAGAGGTGGGGTGAGGCACATGTGTAAAAATCAAGCTAGGGTGGGAATGGGGGGTGGAGCTGCCCCACGCGCCCTGCACCCGCTTACCTTAGGACCGCCACAGCCAGGCCTCTCATGCCCCAACACCTGTTGTGCCTCTGCCTGACGTCTGTGGCTGCTTGCGGCCGCTCGTGGCCAGATGCCACGTGGCACATCACGCTGGTTCCGCCGCTCACAGCTGGACACCACATGGTGCCTTGAGCTGGTGCCACCGCTTGCGGCAGGATGCCATGTGGTGCATCACACCAGTGCTGCTTCTTGCAGCAGAAGGCTGTGTGGCTCGTTGCGCCAGTGCTGCCACTCGTGCAATGGCACCACACAGCCTCCTGCGAGCGGTGACACCAGTGTGATGCGCCATGTGGCATCTTGCTGCAAGCGGCCGCAGAAGAAGTCGGGCAGGTATCGGGGCATGGGAGGTCTGGCTGCAGTGGTCCTAAGATAAGAGTGTAAAACCTGGTGCTTATTTTGGGGTCCAAAAGAAAATAAGATCGGGTCTTTTTTTGGGGGGGGGGGAAACATATCTTTTCATCTAAGCATGCAATATGAATAAATTTGTTTTACATGGGGAATACAGTATTATGCAGTATTAAGGAGACAGTGTGTAATTCCTAAAAACTCTTCTTTCTAATCTACATAAAACCATGGAGGGAGGTCATCCATCAGTTTGGCATTTGATATAATCAATAGATGGATCAGAGGTGGGTTCCTACCGGTTCGGACCGGTTCTATAGAAACGGTAGCGGGAATTTCCCCCTGCTTGCCGAACCGGCAGGAATGGCCAGCTGGACACGCCCTCGAACTGGCTCTCTTGGCGGCGCCATGGGCGGCGCCATCTTGTTTTTTGCTTCTACACATGTGCAGAAGCTTTTTTTTGCTTCTGCGCATGCACAGAAGCTGGGTTTTTAGCACTGCGTATGCGCCCACACGGCGCGCAAGGCGTGTGCGCCCGCATGGCGCGTGAGGAAGTGAACCGGCAGCGAGGTAAGCCAGAACCCACCCCTGAGATGGATGATACCCATTTGTACATGAATAATCACTTGGGCAGCCAAGTGATGCTATCAATGTTCTACATCTGAGGGCTGTGCAGGTCTGGATGTGGAGGATAGACTTGGATTCAATCCTCCCAAGACTGAGTGACAGTGGATTTTTGGCCACCCCAGATATGGAGACTTCCCAACTTTAGCCCTGATGGGATTGCATTCCCCCAGTCATGTCTGGCATGCAATTGGGCAGTTGTCTTGGCGTCATAGCTCCTGCTTAAAGAGCATCAGCTGTGGAGAAGAGGGCTTTGTCTAGTGTGTCAATTGCACCTATTCATGGATGGGGAGGACCTCCAGAGAGTTACTTATGCCTTAGTCACTTTACAATCGGATTATTCCAACATCCTCTCCTGGGGCTACCCTTGAAGACCACAGGGCAGCTACACCTGGTCCAAAATTCTGGTTGCCACTTACAAAGCCCTTCATGGAATAGGGCTTGATTATTTGAGGGACTGCCTATTTCCAATAGTTTCTACCCATATGGAAAATTCAGATAGAGTTGATGCACTTCAGGACCTTTAAACAATGCTATCTATCCCAGGAAGTTTATTTACTCATTCACAGCAAATTATATTCCCTGGAGATCTAGAAGCTCCCACCCTAATGAAGTTCTGGAAAACTTTTTAAAATGTGGCTATTTGCCCAGGTTGTGGGGTGGGATGGCTGTGAAGCCCCCTCCCCGATATGCAATATGGTGTGGAGGCTTCAGAAATTTCCTTTGTTTTTCTGTTTTTAAATTGTAAATCATGCAGAGTCGTTCTGGAGTTAAGTGACATCCCAATCCAATCCAATAAATAAATAAGAAATATTTTCTTTTTTCTTTTTTTGAATTTTATTTATACATTTTTTCCTTAAATATACATAGGTGCTTAATGAACAGTGTATTGTCTGAGTCATTTTAGGTTTACAAAATAATAATAATAATAATAATTCCGATAATAGTGATAATAGTAAAAATAATAATAGTAATAATGTTCACTTATTTATAATAATAATTTTTCATCCTTTACTTATACATAATGATTTTTCATCTTCTAATTTCTACCTCTTTTATCTAACCACTGATAAAACATATCCCATGTTGAAAAATATTCTGTTTCTTCCTTTTATTTTTAATGTCAATCTATCCATCTCCGCACAGTCTAATATTTTTTAAATTATGTTTTCAACTGTAGGGGTATCCTCATTTTTCCAATATTGTGCAAATACAATTCTCGCTGCTGTCAACACATGAAGTATTAAATATATATTCCCTTTATTATAACTTTCTGGTATTATGCCTAACAAGAATATTTTTGACTATAAGTCTATATGTTGCTTTATCATTTTTTTCTAACCATGTGTGTATTTTGTCCAAAACTTTTTTGCCTTTGGGCATGTCCACCACATATGATAAGAGCCCAGTGTTTGGTTACATTTCCAACATTTAGCGGACATGTTTTTAAATATCTTTGCTAGCCTTGCCGGTGGCAAGTGCCACTATAAAACATTTTGTACAGGTTTTCCTTATAAGGAGTTGCCATTGTCAATTTGTAATTTCTGTCCCAAGATTTTTGCCATTTATCTAGTTCTCTAGTATAACCAAAGTTTTTCGCCCATACTACCATTGTTTCTTTCACTTGTTCATCTTCCATTTTGATGCTTAATAAGTAACTGTATAATTTCTTTATTAGTTTTTCATCCGTCCCTAAAAGTATCAGATCAAGTGTTGTTGGTTCTTTATAAAAACCACATAACTTTGCATCTTTCTCATATCTACAGTAGATTGTATTTGCAGGTGTGGCCACCATGTTAAATCCACCCCTTGGTTTTGCAATTCCTGCCTAGTTTTAAGTTCCCCTTCTTCATTTAAAATGTCTTTATATGTTACAATTTTTCCCAGATTAACAATGTTTTGATGTATCAGTGCTTCCATCATAGAAAGCCACACTGGTATTTTCATATAATTTTTTGCTCTAACTTTTTCCCATGCTAAAAGTAGAGCATTTCTCACATAGTGTCTTTGAAAGTATCGGTGTACTGTATTTTTCCCGTACCACAAAAAAGCATGCCACCCCAATTGAAGATCATGTCCCTCCAACAGTAGTAATCTACTATGCCTCAAATTTATCCACTCTTTCACCCAAGGAAGTACAGAAGCCTGGTAGTAAACTCCCAATCCGGCAACCCAAAGCCCCCATTGTTTTTCAATTCTTGCAACATTTTCAATCAAATAAGAAATATTTTCATGGGACACATGTGATCTGTTATCGGGCTTCACACTTGGGCTTAGAAATGAATCACATTTAACCTTTAATCTGTCAGAGAAACTTGGCAGAAGACTCCCAACAGAACTCAGCTAATTTATAATCTTTATTGCAACAGAATGAAATCTTAACCCACTCAGAAATGTCTGCAGGGTAAGAGTGTGCGTGTGTGTTTGTCAAGAGTATCAAAATGGTGGATGTGACTGGGTGATTGAAATCCTGTCCATTTTAAACGTGCATGGCATATATCATATGCTCATTTAAAGAGGCGATATACATTGCTCCGGTTGTGTCTGACCTGTGGATGTCACTGGTGATAAAATAATGCAGAACCTTTATATATCTATAACTCAACATTTAGAGGTTTTTCTTGCTGTCTTTCTAAATTAAAAAATACTTGAGGTTGTGTTTGATGCTTTGGGAGGCTGGAATATGATTACATAATTATCCTCTCTCCAGCCTAAAACACACTGGATTTTCCCTTACCAGTTTTACCTCTGTCCAGAAGGTCAGATTATCGTTTTGTATTATGGTTGGTGTGTATAACCAGCCAGATGTTTAGATTGGATTGGCATTTTTGTCCACCTATCAAGTCCTTCCTAACCACCTGAAATAGGCAGATGTTCTTATTCAACTATATTAAAGGTATGGCCGCAAGAAGTAAGCTGTTCCAAATAAAGCTACATTGTTGTTGTTGTTGTTGTTGTTGTTAATCTTCAATTCGATTCACAGTCTGGGACTGGTAAAAACTTAGCAGTTCAAGTCCTAACCAAGGACCTAAGAGCTGTTAAGGTAGCATCTGAGTATATAGGCAGTTCCGAGTAGGGTGGTTTTTTGCAAAGTCAGGATATTCAGGTCTAATAAGTTCAATTTATTGTTGTTGTTTTTGTTATTGTTACTATTATTAGGCTTGGATGTAGAGGCACTTGGTTTTATACTATTATTGAGATCAATTATATAATCAATTTGTGTCTTTGAATACAAGTTAATTATAAGAAGAGACCTGTCCAAAATAGCAGTGGTGCTAATTTACAACTTTGAGTTCCTAAATGTAAAGATAGAATAATAAACAAATATCTTGCAATACCAGCAAAGAGGTTTTATAACTATCAAATAAAAGAAGTGTTTGCCTCTGGATGAAGCAGTATTTATACAATTCTTTTTTTTCCAGCTTGAAACTGGTTGCGTTTTTAAATTTTTATTTTGGGGCTGTGCTCACAGCCACCTTGTATCTGGAGACCATAAAGCTGGCAGCTCTAAATAGCTCAAGTGAACAACAAAACGATATTTAGAGTGAAAAATAAAACTACTATTCTGCAGATGTTCCATTTTTAAAAAAATCTCACTAATTTTCAAATTCTGGGTTGGAAGGTGTGACATGTTGTCAGCTCTCCCAGGTAAGCCAAGTAGGAAACACAACTAGATGAGCTAATTCTACTTTATTGTAAGGCTACAATAACAGAATCTTGAAAGTCTGAAGATACAAACTTCCCACCGCCACTTTTAACCATCTGATCCATTAGGGCAGATCCTTCTTAGGCTGCTTTCTCTGACAGTTAAGCCACTGGGGTTCTTGGCTCTTATCTGATTTTTCCTGGGCAGCACCTCTTCCCCTTATCCTTATCCCCAAGGTCATTCAACGTTCCATTACACATGTTTCTCCTCTGTGTTTATTTAAAGCAAAAAAATACCCACTTCCTCTCATGTGAGGCATTCAGAACAGGGGTGGGTTCCTCCCGGTTCGGACCGGTTCGCCCAAACCGGTAGCGGCCTGCTGGTGATGTCATGATGATGTCACCGAACCTGGTCGGTCGGTGCTGGTTCATGGGCGCCGCCATCTTTTTTTTTTTTTTTAATTTTGGTATTTTTTTTATTTTTTTTTCGGTTTTTTTTTCTTCTGCGCCTGGGCAGCCAGCTTTTTTTTTTTTTTAATTTTTTAAATTTTTTTTAAAATTTTTTCCGGGGGGGGGTTTCCTTCGGCGCATGCGCAGAAGCCGCGTTTTGGGCACCCTGAGCCAGCGGCTGGGTGGAAAAGAAGCCTCTAAGCTTCCAAGTTCAGCAGCAGGCTCGGTCCCTTCACAGGGTCGCTTTTCTCCACGCCCGATAAAGATGAAAAGGTGCTGAGCAGCCTTTAAGGACAAAGTCAGCGTAGCCGCCTAGAGGTAAGAAAAGGAACCACTGAGGGAAGGAGCTCTCTGGGATGGGTAAACAAGTGTGGGGAGGCGAAGGGGAGAGAGAAGAGAGAGCGCTGGGCAGGAGCCAGGAGGAGGAGGGCAGCGGCTCTTCTTCACCCCAGCCTCAAAAGCCAAACACTCAGCTGCACTGAAAGGCTTTTTTGGGGGGGGGAGCAGAGGTGCTCTCCGAGAAGGACGAGAGAAGCTGCTTCCCCCTGGAGCAGCGGCTCTGCATGGCCCGAGTGCCAGTCTCTGCCATGTGTGTGTGTGTGAGAGAGAGAAAGAGAGTGTGTGTGTGTGTGTGTGTGTGTGTGTGTGTGTGTGTGAGAGAGAGAGAGAGAGAGAGAGAGAGAGAGTTTGTGTGTGTGTGTGTGAGAGAGAGAGAGGTGTGTGTGAGAGAGAGAGAAAAAAAAAAAGACTGAGAAAGAGAGAAAGAAAGAGAAAGAAAGAGGGAAGGAGCGAGAGAGGGGAGGGGAAGGAAGGGAGAAGGATTTGTAACAGTATGCAAAATTGCTGT
>QLTV01004250.1:1596060-1619991 GCA_003457575.1 Thermophis baileyi | reverse complement strand
CCTCCCACCAGCTTCTGTGAAGTTAAAATGTAATGGAGGACGTTTTTCTCTACATTTCTCCTCTGTACTCCCTCTCAGACTGCCAACTCATTGCCTGCAGCCCTTCCTACCAGCTTCTGTGAAGTTACTATGTAATGGAGGAAGTTTTTCTCTACCTATCTCCTCTGTATTCCCTCTCAGACTCCCAACTCAGAGCCAGCATCTCCAGCAGTATTCTTGGATGTGCTCTGCCAGTCTTCTGCCTGTTTGTCCTATATAGTGGTTGTTGCAGTTCTTACATTGTATATTGTAGATGACTCCTGTTTTTTCTTCTGGAGTTTCTGGGTCTTTTGGTTTGCTTATGATGTTTTGAAGGGCTTTAGTTGGCTTGTGTGCTACGCTGATTCCATGTGGTTGTAGGAGTCTGTTGGTGGTTTCTGAGATATTCTTGATGTATGGCAGTGTAATTCTTTTTGGGTTTGTGTTGGTTGTGCTGTATTGGGTTGAGTGGTCAGGGACTTTTTGATAACGTTGTGTGGGTATCGTGTTGTATAGATGCTCCATTTCCTTTTTCTGCTGGTCTGGGTTGCTGCAGTGTGTTTTGGCTCATTTAAATAAAGTCCTTACTCAGCTTCTCTTGTGGGAGATTGGCTTGTTGCTTTGGTAGTGGAGCACCTGGTTAGTATGGGTGGGGTTTCTGTAGACTTGTGTTTCTAGTTTGCCATTGTGGTCTCTGCTGATCAGGAAGGGTAGCGAGTTGTTTTTTTCTTCTTCTCTAGTAAACTGAATTCCTTTCAAATGTTATTGATGTTCTTTAATTGGTCCTTTTTTATTATGGTGAAGGTGTCATCTACATATCTGATCTATATTTTCGGTTGTATTTCTGGAAGTGCTATGATTTCTAGATGTTGCATGACAACCTCCACTATAAGTCCTAAAAGCGGTGATCCCATAGGTGTCTCTTTAACTTGTTGGTAAATTTGGCCATCAAATTGGAAGTATGCAGTTAAGCAGAGGTTTATGAGATCCATAATCCTGGGTGTTTTGATCTTCATGTATTCAATTAAGTCAGGTGTACTGTGAAGCAATGCAGTCATAGATTCTTTGGCTAATTCTGGATCTATCTGGATGTGAACAGGGCTATGACATCAAATGAGACCATGATTTCGTCCTCATCTATAGTCACATCCCTGATTGTTTGAAGACCCTGTAGTGGAGAGTTAATGGAGTGTTGGCTTCCTCTTGTGAGATGGCCAAGCTTTTCTGTTAGTTCTTTTGCAACATTATATGTAGGGGTCCCTGTTAGAGATACGATTGGACGGAGGGGTATGCCAGGTTTGCGTATTTTGAGGCATCCATAGAAGCATTGGAGGATGGGTCCACTGCTTCTTATCTGCCACTGTTCTTCTTTGGTAATTTGGTCTTTCTTAGTGAGATCACTGAGGGTTCTTTTGATCTGGTTATCTACTACCCTCGCTTTACTTTGTCACAGTTGTTATACTTCTTTTGCAGATCTTTGTATTTTGTGATTTTATCCAGTTCCTTCTCATCTATTCTGCTGTTTCCAGGTACTGCCACATCCACTATCCAGACTGTTTTGTCTTCCTTATCGATAATTAAGTCTGGTGTGTTATGCAGCAGTGCCTGTCTGTTTGAATTCTAAAGTCCCAGAGCACTTTAGCTTCATTTTCTATTACTTTTCTCTATTTTATGAATCCACCAGTTCTTGCTTGTAGGCAAATGATATTTCCTGCAAAACTTCCAATGAAGGGTCTCTTGATCTGGTTGTCTACTACCTTCGCTTTCTTTTGTCACAGTTGTTATACTTCTATTTGCAGATCTTTGTATTTTGTCTAGACAACCATCTAGACAACCAGATCAAGAGAGTAATCACCAGTAATCAGCACTCAGATCAGCATAGATTCACTCCAAGGTCAACTTCAGACCAACAATCAAGTAAGCAATACCCCAATCAAGAAACTGCCAAAGAAATATTATTACTGCTAGATGGGGCTGCTGCTGTGTGTGATGCCACTGCGAGGCGAAGCAGGTGGTGGGGTGCGGGTGGCCTGGCTGTGGGAGCCCTGAGGTGCGCGGGTGCAGGGTATGGGGCAGCTCCACTCCCCCCCTGCCTTGCCTCACCTCATGGCACCTGCCCCGTTGTGGCCGCGATCAAACAGACGGTGGGATAGAGTGGGCGGGCTCTTAACTGGGGCTTATTTTAGAGGTAGGTCTTATATTAGGCACATGCTAAAAATTATGCTAGGGCTTATTTTCTGGTTGGGTCTTATTTTTGGGGAAACACGGTACTACTATGCTGGATAACCTGGACTCTTGCAGTTAATAAGTGAATAGCCAAGCTGGATTGGATAGGATAGGAAGTTCTCAAATATGACACAAACAGAGTAGCTCCCCTTTTCCCAATCCTTCTTTTGGATTGATAAAACCATGATCTCTGATATGAGATGTAATGTTGTATGCTTAGTACTCATTCATAAAGCCATTCAAATTGGTGCCCAATGTTTACAATTTGTGGGATGTACTGGATGAAGATGCATTTCCTTTTGTTTCTGTAGAATCTCATACCATTCAGGTTCATTGAATAATCCAAGGATATTATGTTATCCTGAGAGAAATGGAGAAAAACATCTTTTTAATCAATGTCTACTGTATATACAGTCATGATTTGATATATCCCTATCATGACTTTTTTATTTGCCTATTTTTCAGCAATTCCCTCTGCTTTATACACCAAAGATTTGTTTCAGATCCAGTCTTGGTATTGTTTGGTTGGTTAATTCTTCTTCCAAGCATATTCCCGCAAGTGCAGGGTCCGCTTAATTTACAATCCATAACAGCACTAAAATATTCTCTTGCAACTGTAGTGATTAGAATTTTACAAAGGACTGTCCTTTATTTCAGAAAGCTATCCTTTACATTTATTTAGTTTATTTATGTTCTTGGTTTTGCTCTTGAACTTTGTTTTTTAAAGCAAAGTTATAAACATAACTATATTTTTAATTCTTAGGAACCTCTTTCATATTTGCCCTCTTTTTAGGTTTATCTTTTACTTTTTCGAAAAAATATGGTCACTGTAATTACCTCACAGCTGAAGTACCTCAGCAGAGAGGACACCTGTTTATTTATCAAATTTATATTCTGCCCATCTCACTGTCCCAAGTTACTCTGGGTGGCTTACAACAGGGGTCCCCAACCTGTGGGCCAAGGCCCACTATGGGGCCATGGCCTATTTGCAACCAGGCTGCGTGAGCAGCGGGCACTGGCACTCACCACCTCACGTGCGTGAGCAGTCAGTGCACATGTCCACCACTCACACAAACAAACCTGTTTGCATCGCATGCCTGCCTCTCACACAAAACCATCCCCTCTTCCCTCCCTCCCCCCCTCTGCCCCAGGCCACCAACTTGGAAAGGTTGGGGAACACTGGCTTACAATATAAAAGCATAAATATCAAAACACTATAAACATTAAAATTAAGATAACAATGAAGGAAAAAATTAAATGCAAGAGCATGGACAATATGGAGGTGGACTTTCGCCTGTCACTTAACCATCTCCAGCATAGTGTACCCCAACTGGGGCCCCACCCAACTGGCAGAGTCAGTTTTTAAGGCCCTTCCAGTAGGCCAGAAGAATGGAGATGGAGCTCACCTCCAGAGGGCAGGAGCCCCAGGAAAGAAGGCTCTTCTTGACCCTGCTAGCTGTAATTCCTTGGCTAATGGGTGAAGAAAGTCTCTTTTGCTGATGCAATGGCCAATAGCAATAGCAATAGCACTTAGACTTATATACCGCTTCATAGTGCTTTACAGCCCTCTCTAAGCGGTTCACAGAGTCAGCATATTGCCCCCAACAATCTGGGTCCTCATTTTACCCACCTCAGAAGGATGGAAGGCTGAGTCAACCTTGAGCCGGTGAGATTTGAACCGCCGAACTGCAGCTAGCAGTCAGCTGAAGTAGCCTGCAGTGCTGCACTCTAACCACTGCGCCACCTCGGCTCACCCAATCCCATTGGGTGAGATGATTCCTTAGTTTCCTTTTTCCACTCATTAAACCTATGATCAGCAAAGAAATCAAAACCTTTTGAATAAATCTGTCAAAATTGCAGAGGAGTCAAATAATAACTTTTCAGTGGTGCCTAAAGTAGAGATTAATTCTGAATTTCCTTATTCCAAAGAATAATGAAGTTCAATGATGTGTACAAAATTAAATTGATCATTCTCAAAAGGTAAATGTGCATCAAAGAATGTCTCTTCCAAAGAAAATTGTTTAGTAGGGAGCTTAAAATAATGCGAATGAGTTAAATTCAGGTTAATTGTATTTATTTTGTCACAACTATCAAAGGATTTGAGAATATAAGATCTTATTCCATTTGTAGCAAAACCAAAGATAAATTCAAATTTACCAATTGAGAAAGCATTCTAGCAATTGTTACACGAAGATACAGAATCAGAGCAGAGACTAAAGACAAGGCCATAAACAAAACATAACAGAATTATTACTAAGGGCCAATGTTATTAAATTTGATTTTCTTTACTTATTAGCAGACAAGATATTAAAATTATGCTGCTCAAGTTAGAGATAGAAGTTTCCAGACTGTCAATGAAACATCAACTGTCTTACATGTTTGTCTCACAGTGTAAAATACCTTTAATATATTTAGAATAAAACAGAATCAGAATAGCCAGAATAAAAAGAAAAGAATCTATCTTTGACTTGTACTGCACCATACATTTTAAAAAAGAAAAGCACACTACTGGTCACCACAAATATCTGGAGCCATATAAACCACATCTATCTATCTAAACCACATCTATCTATTATAAATAATAAATAAATATAAATAAATAAATAAATAAGTTTCAGAAACTCAAAAATAATTTGCTTTTTTATTGATTATTCCCAACATGGAACTTTTTTCTTTTCTTTTTGCAGCAGGCTTATACTTCAAGCTCTTTATTACCCTAATCTGATGACCCCAACAAATCTTCACCTAATCACTTCTGATTACTAATGGGAACCATGTGTGTTGAGGAAATATAGGTTGTGATCTGAGTAACCCTTGGAGTAGTGATAATTAATAGAGGAGGAGCTATTAAATCAGTTTGGAAAGTCAGAACAGGTACAGCAGATCCATATGCTCAGGTCAGGATGCCATGGCAGTAATCTGAAAAATAGGAGATGAGTATCTGATTTTTAAGAACAAATGAAGCACAATCATGCAAGGAACATGTAGATCTGTCTGCTTTTTGATTGCTTACTTTCATAAAGTATGTATAAATCTGCAGTGGAGTCTCCTTTTATGAATAGCACCAATTCTTCTAGACTAGGCCAGAGAATGTTCTTTTTAGGCAAAATATCTACTTATCTTGACATCTACTTTGTTCTTTGCATCTAAGGCCAGAAATATTTAAAGCAAACATGTTGCCCTGTATAACATTATAACAAGATATATCTCTTTTTTTTACAGGTATGGTTTAAAAACCGCAGAGCCAAATGGAGGAAGCGGGAAAGAAATCAACAGGCAGAACTTTGTAAGAATAGTTTTGGAGCTCAGTTCAATGGACTGATGCAACCTTATGATGAGATGTATAGTAGTTATTCCTATAATAACTGGGCTACCAAAGGACTCGCTGCCAGCACTCTATCAACAAAGAGCTTCCCATTCTTCAACTCCATGAATGTCAATGCCCTTTCTTCCCAGCCCATGTTTTCAACATCCAGTTCTATAGGATCTATGTCTGTACCCTCCTCAATGGTTCCTTCCACAGTGACTGGTGTGCCAGGCCCAAGCCTTAACAATCTTAACAGCCCTGGTCTTAACTCTGCAGTTCCATCCAGTACCTGTCCCTATGCATCCACAGCCAATCCTTACATGTATAGGGATACTTGTAACTCAAGCCTGGCTAGCTTGCGATTGAAGGCAAAACAGCATGCCAACTTCACCTATCCAGGAGTGCAGACGGCACCCTCCAGCCTGAGCCCATGTCAGTATGCTGTGGATAGGTCAGTATGAGAACCTCCACTGCTAATTATGAACTATTAGCAGAACGACGTTTCCCCTGCAGATGAATTCCAGAAAAGATGTATTTATAATACTTGTTACAAATGTTTTACTATCATTTTTGTAAAGTATATATTTTTACTCACTGAACATTCATTTCAGACAGAGGAATTTTTTGCCAAGCTTTGAATTCTCATCCGGTGATAACAACATACCCAGGGAAATGGTTGACATTGCTCATAATTTATGACTGCAATTTGTGCTTCATACATCTGACTCCTGCTTACATAAGGAAGTCTAGATTCTATACTTGAAGTACCAGGTTTGGATTTACTGTATGTATATTTCATAAAAGCTTGTCATGAAATGCCCTGGGTAAAACTTTTGGTTTCCTTTAAAAAAAGTAGCATATCATAACAAAAGATTGCCAAAAGTAATTTGATAGCATGGGAAGGAAATTTATGTGCAGACATGCCATGAATTATGTGGAAGATCTAGGACAGCGGTTCTCAACCTGTGGGTCGCGACCCCTTTGGGGGTCGAACGACCATTTCACAGGGGTTGCCGCGTGCGTTAGCCCGCCATCTTGGTGCCACCGTCACTGCAGGGGTGAAATGCTCCCGGTTCGGCCATGCCTGCGGGTCGCCGGATAGCCGGTAGCTACAGAAGCGGGAGACTTCGCCCACCCGCCCGGACGCCACCATTTGGGTTCTTTTACCCTCTGCGCAGCTGTTCGGCGCCCCGAACTGGGAGCATTCACCCCTGGTGCCATGCCCCGTCACCTCATCCCATGTGGGGAGGGGGCGGGGGGGTCGTGGGGGGGTCACGCCATTAGAAAGGTTGAGAACCACTGATCTAGGACAAAGAAACATATAGATGTGCTCCTAGGTATCTCTGGCTACGATGACTGAAATAGAAGCTATCAATTTGTTATCAAAAGAGCAGTGATATTTGGAGAAAATAGACAAGTCATCAAACTTGGAACAAAACCACTTGGTGATATAATAGTTCTACAGGATACTTATTTAAATGTATAAAACCAATAGGTATGTGGACTATATTTCATTTCCCTGTGCAATTTCATTTTCTACCAAGCAGGAAATATTATTTAGGAGCCATGGTGGTGCAGTGGTTAGAATGCAGTATTGCAAGCTGACTCTGCCCACTGCCAGGAGTTCAATTCTGAGTGGCTCAAGGTTGATTCAGCCTTCCATCCTTCTGAGGTCAGTAAAATGAGGACCCAGATTATTGGGGGCAATATACTGACTCTACTTAGAGAATGCTGTAAAGCACTATGAAGTGGTACATAAGACTAAGTACTATTGCTATTATAAACACACACATTTTGCAATGACTTAAGTTCCCAAAGACAAACAAGAAAAATGCCCTGAGCATCTCATGCACATGTGATTATTGCATAAGCAACAAGCACTATTTGTATGCAACAATTCCTAACTTCTAGAAAAATTAGGTCTGCAACTGAATAGAAGTAATCTATTGAATTAGACAAATGGATTCTCTTATTCTTGACCACATCCAGGCAACAACTTCCAATTATTAGTTTTCAGGATGATCCAGACAGCCATTTTTTCACTGTTCCTAATTTCATTGAGCTTACAAAAGTAGTATATGTGCCTCTGAATCATACTAATGTTTCTGCAATAATCTGTCACAAGCCAGCAAGTATAGAAGGAGCTTTAAGAACGTCACTTTATCTCATCCCCAAATTTGTCCACCAGAATTCCTGAACTTTTCAGAGCTCAGAAATGTACAAATCAAAATCCATAGATGCTAACCATGACCAACAAAACTGCAGACTACTGTAGTAAGAATGTATTGTCGGAAGAGGTGAAGGAAGTCATGCTCATCTACTGTAGCTTCCTTTTACTTTATCCTTATTGTAACTTATCTCCAGTGGCAAACTGAGAAGTGGGTGGGTACCATTGAAGTAATTTTTCATGTTTGGGTTGGTTTTTTTTGCTATTCCAACATCCCGTTAAACTACTCAAGATGGATGATCCTAAAGAACTGTTAATTTATACTCATAATTTTTCTTTAAACGTTGTTTTGATGCTAATAAATTTGAGTGCTAGTAGCAGGGCAGACTACATTTTAAAATTTGCCTCAATAGTTTTCTTGAAAAAGTATACATGCTTTTAAAAATATGTTTCTTTTTATCTGTTGGATTGTGTGTGTATATTTGTGTGTGTGCTTGTGTCTGTGTATAAACATACGCACAATGGGGAGAGGTCATTTGACATTTTTTAAAATAAAGGTAAATTTAAATTGCAGTCTGATTACTGGTATCATGTTCTTCAGAGATGGAAATCAATAAAAAGGAAAAACTACAATTAATGCTCATTTTAAAACTCCCAAGCATCTTCCACACACAAAAAAAGTACTTTTGGTGGTGTGTTGGAGTATTTGGGGTAGGACCAGGCTCAAGTGACTGTGATACAGTGCTGTCTCTTTGCCCAATCTTCCTCAGATTGTTTTGGGACAAAGTATCAATAAAATAATGAGGGAGATTTTTCCAGGAAAGGAGCAATTCCCCTTTTATAACCTTCTTTTCTCTTATGCAGAGACATTATTTTTATACTTACCCTCTTTTCTGAGCCTAGGGATTAGTTAGTGAAACAAATATATTTGCTGATTGTATTATCCAGTCATTCACAATCTTAATATTTACTTACGTAATCACAGCTGCCCATTCAGAGCTGTATAGCTACCCATCTCAGAGATTTTAATGAAATTATTTGGACTGTATTATTTTTCACACAATTATAGAGTTATTATTGGAGTACTTTGTTATTTTGTATAGGTTAGACACTTCCTCCCTAATCATTTTGCCTTTTCTGTGCAAAAATGCCTTGGTCTGCTTGAGTGAAATTGGTTCAAATTGATTTTTTAAAATTTCTGACACTTCATTTTTCAGTAAACCAAGGAAATGGTGCCCAGAAAGAAGTTGCTTAGAGACAACAAAGACTGACATCTGAGTCACCTCTGGATACTAATGATCTACCTCAGGGGTACTCAAACTTTTTAAACAGGGGGCCAATTCATGGTCCCTCAGACTGTTGGGGGGCCGGACGGGCTGGGTGGGCGTGGCTAGGTGGTCATGTGACTGGGTGGGCGTGGCCAATTTAGCAGTCCATTAAACAATGCACAAAAATTAAACTTTAATTTGTTTTGCTCCTGGGGGTGTTTTATTTCCTTTTGTTTGCATGTTGCTCTTTTGGTTGTCTTTTTTTTACTAGATGGTTTTTTCAGTTGTTTAGGAGTCTAGTGGTCCACATCAGGAAACTCAGTTTTGCAGCAATTCTTCTCAGCCCCAAGGAGCTTACAATCAACAAGTCTCTCTCTCTCTCTCTCTCTCTCTCTCTCTCTCTCTCTCTCTCTTTATAATTCCCTCTCTCTCTCTCTCTCTCTCTCTCTCTCTCTCTCTCTCTGTCTGTCTCGTCTCTCTTTTCCTCCCTCTCTCTCTTTGTCTCTCTTTTTCTGTCTCTATTTCTCTGTCTCTCTCTCTCTCATCTTCTGGAGGCGGGGGAGGTCAAAAACAGGGTGTGTGCACACCCTGGGAGGCCTCTGTGCGCCCTGTTTTTGGCCTCCCGGGGCATCCGTGTGCCCCATTTTTAGCCTCCCCCCGCCTCCAGTAGCACTCTGCCGGCCAAAAATATTCGCCTTACCTTCCAGTTCCAGCCCACGGGGCTTGCGAAGATAAGTCCTGGCCTCGGTTGAGGGGTGGGGGCCAGTGGGTAGGCAGGGCGATGTGGGCGGGGCAGCCTCGTGGTCCTGCACGGATCGGATTAATGACTTGCCATAATGGCGGGCCATAGTTTGAGGACCCCTGATCTACCTGGTCTTGAAGTGACTGTCAGAGTGCTGGAAAACTCCTGAAGTACTTTCTAGAAAGCAGTAGGATCCATTAGTTATCTGAGGCAGACTATGTAAACTGGTCCCATAACCCCCAGAGGCAGAGGTGGGTTCCTCCTGGTTCGCACCGGTTCTATAGAACCGGTAGCAAACCGCTGGTGACGTCACGGATCCAGTTCTGTCGGTGCTGGTCCGTGGACGCCGCCATCTTTTTTTGGGGGGGGGATTTTAATTTTTTACTATTTTTTTTCTTCTGCGCATGCGCAGAAGCCGAGTCCCCGGCACTGCGCATGCGCCGCCATCTTGTTTTTGGCTTTTTTGGGGGGGGGGAGGATTTTTTGCAAATTTTCACTACTGCACATGCACACACGCGCAAAGCGCATGCGCGGCCACGCAGTGCGCAATGCGCACGCAGCCATGCAGCACGGGAGGAAGCGAACCGGCAGCGAGGTAAGTTAGAACCCACCCCTGCCCAGAGGTCAATGGTAGCTTTCCAGATAATGGGTATTGGTCCCCAACTTGTACAGCAAACTAGTGTGTGGAAGGAGGTGGTGAAGAGATAGGAAGCATCAGAAGCATACAGTAATCCTCAGAAAGCTTAGCAGACACTTGATTTGTGTCTGTGCTGTAAGATAAAAAACCTGAGTTTTGAACAAAATAACTTCAGTAGAAGAGCAGGAAGCAACAGCATCAGCAGATAGCGGGTGAGGGTGCCCCTTGGGAAAATATCTTGGTACTCTTGAGAAGGATGAATAGCTTGGAAAGTGTATCTTAAAGGCTGTATGTCCCGATTTCCCCTTTCTAGGAAGCATCAAGTCCAAAGACCAGTGAGTACTATTACAGATTGGGGTATCTACAGTATCAGTGGCGACCTGGCACCAGCAATTTTGGAAAAATCTGTGTGCAGAATTCAGTGCCACTTGAGCCTATCTGGTTTGCTTTTTTTTTTTTTTTGGTCTGGTTGAAATCAGGTTGGCAAGCTTCTTAGAAGTTCCTTGGTGCCAATAAAGTTGTTGCAACAATAGCTTGGGCTCTGCCCTACTTAGGGCTTGCCTATGAGTATATGCGTTTTTCTGCAAATATGCCCTTTATTCAATGCACTATTTTAGTAAGATATTCATATGAATGCATAAACCAAATAAAAGCAGCCCAGTCCAGATAAATCACATCAAATTTGGATGCTTCTTGAGATTATATCTAAACTAGTTTCTCCTTCTGCATGTGCTTTAAATTAATGTTTCTGGATTGCATAGGCATCTGTGACAATTACTCAAGTAGAAGATCTCCCAATAGATGATTCTACGAGTGATAATGTATGTTAGAATTGTTATTCCTTCCCAAGTTTGTTTCTCAGCCAGGTTTCTTTGATCCTGTCTTTCAAGAAACAGATCTTTATTCTTCACCCAAGAGAATGACAGCAAGCTGTTAAGCCACACCAACTACCCCCGTGACAGCATATTATATGCACTCAAATCACCCCCTTCTATACACCCCCCCTTTCCTGCTCTCCTATTTGCCATGTTTTCCATATACAGTAGAACCTCTGGTCACGACCATAATTCATTCCATAACTTTGGTCGCAACCCGATTTGGTCGTGACCGGAACCTAATTTTGGAAATTTGGCGCTTACAAAAAAAATGGTGCAGAAGGGGAAATCGGCCGTGAAAAAAATAATTTTTTGGGTGTGTGTGTGTGAATTTTTTGGTCGGAACCCAATTTGGTCATGGTCAGAAGCGTTTGTGACCAAAGGTTCTATTGTATGGGCCTTCATTGCTGTGGGTTCCAATCCTTAAGCAAATACCTTTAATCCAGGGGTCCCCAACCCCCGGCCTACTACCAGGCCACAACATGCTTGAAACCGAGCCATGCAAACTATGGGCATGTGCGCTTACATGTGACTGTCCCCTTGTGCGAGCAGAGGGCACTTGTGCTCACACGTGAAGCTCTGCTCGCACGAGTTCAGGGCACACTTGCCCGCCACTCACACCAATGGAATCTGGGCATGCGCCTGCCACTCACCCCCCCACACTGGGCCAAGGTGGAAAGGTTGGGGACTGCTGCTTTAATCTAAGGCATGGGTGTCCAACCTTTTGGCTTGCCTGGGCTGCACTGAGTGAAGGGGAATGGTCTTTGGCCACATATAAACTATATGTTAAAAGCTTACAATCTTGTAGGCCCATATTACTAGCTGTCCAAGGCCACATTCGGCCCATGGGCCGTGGATTGGATACACCTGATCTAAGGAGAAGCTATTCTTGGAACGCATATTATCCAATTTCTATTCTACATCTAATTTTAAAGCCTTAATAAAAATATAAATACTAACACTAAATATTATGTTCTGAAAACTTTTCTAATTCTTTTAATTAAAAAATGAAACAAGCAACCAGTCTAGAACTTGACAGATGGAGAAGTGGTACTACTGGGTTGCCTTCTCCACAATGTGCTTTGGTTAGCCATGCGAAAGGCAACCAAATTGGCAGCACTGCCAGCTTATCTCTGATGGGACCTACCATTAAGCGTCCTTAGATATTCCTGAGATACGTTTCACTTGAATCTTGCATACTTGCTCTGCATCTGAAGATCTTATACACTGATAAGCTAAGCTTTTTGCTGGATACCAAGATATTACCAAGCTGGCTATCTTTGGTGCATGCTATGGAGAATTCTACAGTGTTCACCATACTGGAAAACCTGAAACACTTTCATTATCTTCCAAGGAGATTCCAGGCTGGGTAGCTTCAGCAAGTGCCACAGAATGTGAAGACTGTACTTGATGCAATAGGATATCCGTAAGAACATAATGAAAAACAAACCACACTGATTTCCTTGGATGCTGAGAAAGCTTTTGACAATTTGAACCAGCAATTTCTGTTTAAAGTTTTGGAAGATATAGAAACTGACCAGAATTTTATTCAAGGAATCAAGTCAATATATAGATCTCAAAAGGCCCAAATTTTGGTTAATGGTGATTTGACTAAACCACGTTATATCCAGAAGGGAATAAAACAAGTTTATCCTCTGTGTTGTTTATTTTGGTTCTTGAAGTTTTGAATAGACAGATCTGAGGTTTCAGAATAGACTCCGAGTAAAGTTTTATATTGCATTGTTGCTAAGAAGCAACATGAACACCAGGATTTGTCTTTTACAGTGAGAGAAAATGGTTCTCCAACTGCTTTTACCTTCATTTATAAAATCCTAACCTCTTAAAATGCAAATATAATCCTAGATTAATATAATCAATGAACTGATATGGGAGCGTAATACTTCCACTTCCTTATGTATCCACTCTGAAGTGTTATCAATATGGACTAGAAAAAATTGCTTGTACAGTAGAACCTCTGGTCACGACCATAATTTGTTCCATAACTTTAGTCGCAACCCAATTTGGTCATGACCCGAACCTAATTTTGGAAATTTGGCGCTTACAAAAAAATGGCGCGGAAGGAGAAATCGGCTGCGAAAAAAAAATTGTGAATTTTTTGGTCAGAACCCGATTTGGTGGTGGTCAGAAGCGTTCGTGACCAGAGGTTCTATTGTATTCCCTCACACACATGCGCGTACACGCGCGCGCATGTATAAAATTCTTGTTCCAGTTACCTTTAACTGGATATGGTGCATATCAACAATGTATGAGCCAAGGTACCTTGATTGGGCTAACAGAATGTGGCCAAAATCCATGCCCATGGAATTGAAATTTGGCAATTTTATAAAACACTAAACAACCCATGACCCCTTGGCTCAGTTTTAGGCAAATATTGGATTAACAGATGGAGCAGGCTAGACTCTCCCTCCCCTTCCCATCATTTCCTTTCTTTAACGTCCTTCTTGATACTCCTTAAGTATCACTTTCATGGGATCAGTAGAGGAAGAATTGTACTGATAAGAAAGTGTGAACATGTGAAAAACTCAAGATGGCTGCTGAATGGTAGAAACTTTTCCTTTTCCTCCTGACAATCTGCTGATTTTGCTGCCAAAGCTGGTTCTTTGGCAGTGCTGCTCCCTGGATTTGAATGGAAGCATTTAGGAATGATCCAAGGCGGCTTTCATATGGCCATGGACCCACCTGGGAAGAGAAGTCTTGAAGATTCTGTCTGGGAACTGTCAGAAATTCACGGTCATCCAAGTTTGTTTTCTTAAGAATACCTGGGTTTTCACTTTTTGAAGCTTTTGTTTCACTTTGCTTTTTATCTTTAAAAGTTGACCGGTTGAATGCTGATTTATTTTAATCCCTTGCTGGACTTTATCTGTTCTGTTCTTTTTTCTTTTTCCCTTTGATTTATGTTGTTGTTCTGAATAGCTTTTGCTTTTTGTAAGGAAAAAAGTGTTTTCATTTCATTTACATCTATGTTGGTCTCTCACTACAAGATTTTTGCATTTTACTAATTTGCAAAATGTTTGGAGCTTATTTTTTTGTTTTTTATTTTTTAAATTTGGGATGGAGATTCCTGTGTTCTTTTATTTATCATTGCCAAGTTACAGAGAGCAACAATGTATCAGATTACAGACAAGCAAATATGGCTGACATTTGAAAAAAGACTGGTAATATGAATTCCGTATTTGAAAGTTTTTTTAAGACGTTTGATGAAATAATGATTATGGAAAATATTCAGATGCATCTAGCTGTAGATAAATTAGACTCACAAAAGGAATGTGATCTGAAAGCAGATTTGCTGAAAAGAAATATGGACTCTGCAGACTTAGAGCTTACAGACTCAGAACTGAGTCGATTGCACATACCTCCCTGAAGTTCAAGCCTGTATTCTTGAAACCTGACTGAGTGGAGAAGTGATAAATTGGTTTTCCCTAGGAAGATTGAAGGAGACTGGGGAATAGATTTATCACATTAAAACGTAAAACAATTTCATTTGGACTTTTTGATAGATACTGACTTTGGAGATTGGACATTATATTTAACCAGACAGCAATTGATACGAGATGGTATTAAGAAACAAACGTGGATATTGAGCCAGGACAAATCACTGTTATCTTTTGGAACTTTGGGGTAGATAAGATGCTGTGATAAATTTTCTACGAGTTGATTACAATAAGTTTGTTAACAGAGGGCTTTGTTATTGTTTTTCTTGTTAACTATTTGGTCATTAACATAGTATATAGATGACAGGGTAATAACTTGCAAATATATTTAGTAGTTTTAAAAAAGTTTGGGGCCTGTTTTGCTAGGGGTGAAAACCTAATATTGTTGTAATATATTAATCAGTATTCAACTAGGGGGATAATATGCGTGTATGTTTTTTTAATGCACTTCAATGTCTTGCTTTGTGGGGTTTTTTTTCTTTGGCTTTTTGAAGGAAAAAACATTTGAAATTTTGTATTTTAACTTTCTTTGAATGAAATGAAATAGAATAAAGAGTGTGCATGTATTATGCATCTATGTATGCTTATGCATAAAGGTAAAGGTAAAGGTTCCCCTCGCACATATGTGCTAGTCGTTCCCGACTCTAGGGGGCGGTGCTCATCTCCGTTTCAAAGCCGAAGAGCCAGCGCTGTCCGAAGACGTCTCCGTGGACATGTGGCCGGCATGACTAAATGCCGAAGGCGCACGGAACGCTGTTACCTTCCCACCAAAGGTGGTCCCTATTTTTCTACTTGCATTTTTTACGTGCTTTCGAACTGCTAGGTTGGCAGAAGGGTTATATGCTTATGCATATATACACATATATGCATAATGAGCCATACATATGTAAATGAATAGTACTAACTTTATGATAAGGGATGCTCACTGTATTTTACATGTAGTGAGGGCCTAATATTACATTGTATAGTCACATTATCCATTTGTCTTTGTAAACATAAATATTGGGAAACTCTCAGCCAGATGGAGGGGTCGAGTGGGGAACTAGCCTTGAGTCCTTATGCAGCCAGAAAAGCCATTAGCCTAACTCCAGCCCACGTTCCATGGGACCTTATCCATTCATTCCCAAGACACAGCAAGCAGAGTGGGGAGATTCTTGAAATATAGGTAGAATGCAATAAAGAAGTGGATTTGAACCTTTCACAAATGGATCTGGTTGCTTGTGCCTGACAATAGGCGTTAGGTATGTTATACTGAGCTGACCACAATCATTTATAAATCTAATGAAAATATATTATAGATCTATATTTAAATAAAATTTCTGAACTTCCAAACATAATGTAAAAATCAAATCTTGACAATTCTTTTAGATTTTTCTCTATTGAACTCTATAACCCCAATGAGTTTGGGAAAGCAGTGATTCTCACAGGCAAGAGCCATGCTTAATGACATATACTAGGGTTTAGAAACTGTTCTTAATGAAGAACAGTTGGTTTTATTTCCAGGAGGAATTTAAAATTTAAGGACACAATATGTATCATCAAATGGCAAGATACATTTGATCCCTGCCATATATATGAGCATCAGAGGAAGAGTAAGAATTAGAAATAAGGTATGTTTATTGTGTGCTGTAACATAAAATGATGCAAAGTTAGAAACTTCTGAGAAATCCAAAGGACTCAATCCCATACCTCCATTAAGAGTCACATTATCACACAGAAAATTGGCAACCATCCTCCCATCAGAAATGAAGACAACAGGTTGTAGTAGAGATATCCATGACATTTCATTATTTAATTGGGATCCCGTTCCCAATATGGTAGAAGTTTAGTCACTTTCAAATTTGATGGAGTTTATCTGTGTAGAGATAGTGCCACCACAATAACTTCCCCTTTTCTTCTTTGTCTTCTCATGTCGGAAGGATTTACCTTTTGTAAATTTCAGAACATCATTTGCTTTTTCACCCCAGTCACCTATAGCTCCTTTCTGGGAAAGATGAGACAATTGATGATCATTAGCCACAAAACATTAAGCATAAATGGTTTTTATCATTGCATTTGTAAACTGTCCAGAGTCTATGAGTGTAGGTTGCAATAAATACATAAACAAACAAACAAACACACACATAAACACATACATACATACATAGCAAATAGTGCAATTTTGTTATAGTTTGTCCAGGTAGTCTCTATTTTGTAGAGATTACTGCATGAAGAATGCCTATCCCTACCTTGGCATCAAAGGAATTGTTAGCTACTCGCACATCTATTTCTATTTCTTCTGTTCTTATTCTGCGAAAAGGACTGGATTGCTGCAAAAGAAAAAAGATACAAATAGTCCTCATGATATGATCATTCCAGGTGCTAAACAAAAGGGTCTTATGACCAGTCCTCCAAGTTCTTGTCACTTCAGCATCCCCATGGTCACATGAACAAAAGAATCTTGCACTTATGATCAATTGTGGCATCCCATGGTCACATGACCACAATCTGTGCCCTTCCCTGCCGGCTTCCTCCAAGCAAAGGCAAAGTTAATGGGAAACTAGCAAGGAAAGTTCGAAGACATTGGGCGAAGTGCCTGACCGGTTTTCTTTACACACATGCAGTGTGCCCTCCTTCCCCACTTCACTTGCACACAAACCAGACCCTTTTTTCCTGGCCAACTTGCCATTGCATACATGCATGGACACACACAGCCCACACTCTATTTCCATGGCGCACACATCCCATGTACCTGCTTTACTTGGTTTCCCTGAAATCTCTCCCACACATACACTCATGTACCCTGCATCCTCTTTCCACAGTCTCCTTTCAATTGCACTCATTCCACACCTTCTTTTCTGAGCCTCTCTTACTTGAATGCACGCCACCCAGTGCCTTCTTTTCTTGGCCTGCTTGTGATCACATAGACTCTATGCTCAACCAAGCACCTTCTCCCCCAAACTCACACGTATCCTGTGTTGAGTCTCCTTTCCCTTCCCCCAGTACCCCTATTTATTACCTTGTTCTCTCCACTTAATGATTCACACATCTTGGATTGTGACAACTGGGTCTGCAAGGCATCACTAAATGATGGCACATGATATCATACTTCACAGCCTCATTGCTTAGCGACAGCAATCCCATTCCAACTGCAATTGTAACTTGAGGATTACTTGCCTATGATATATCTGATTTCCGACCAAAACCTTCAAAATGGCAACTTAAGAGCTTTTCTAGTTGAGAAATTGTTTTTAGAGTCACCAAACATTAGAACCAGACCATTTCATAATACCTTCTTTCAAAAAACCTTGTAAAACACAATTCAAATTCAGCTTTTGCAGTTATGAAGGAAAGAGTTACCCTGTGATAAGATGGACAGCCAATACATTTAATAAATAAAGTAAAATAAATACAACCATAAAATCCTTTTTCTCAATCCTTACCCGCTTTGATTTTGGGAATGTATGAGGACTTCTGGCTTTCATCTTCTTGATCTCTGGAGTCTCCAACTCTTGTTCGTCTTTCCTTTTCCGCTTTTTTTGGGATAAGCCTGTTACATTTTACAGGAATAGTAAGCCTCCACAAAACCATCTCATTCTAAGTAAGTAGCAGTCTAATCAATACACAGCTTGTGCTATAAATTCAGGTATGAAAGAGTTATTTAAAATATCTCTAATCGGCAGGAACTGATTCACCCAATGTCTGGATACAAACAACATGCTAAGCAAAATAATCCAGTGTGGTTTATAACCTGATGCTGTCTAAGCCAAAGTATGATTAAGCTATGATTAAAATGATGCTGTGGCATGCTGTGAGCCACTAAAAAGTCTTTCTTGACAGACAGGGATGATGTTCACCTATCATATTAAATATGGTATCAGAACCAAGCCCAAAGATGACACAGCAAGATCCAAATGACTGCAATCCTTCAATTACTTACTCCTAACAAGCAGAATCTTGCCAAACTAAACCTTGTAACCTACTAGGTGCATATCCCATCACATTTTTTCCCTTTATCTTATTATATTTGATTTGGTGTTATTTTCAAACTAGCTCCATTCTATTTAATACTTCCCTCATGAACAATTACTAACCTTCCTTTGTGGCCTCTTCATCAGAACTACTACTGTTTGTGGAATTCAGTACTTCAGATGTTGGAGTCTTTGATGCAGATGTTTTGCCCACAAAGTTGGCTGAGGTTTTTAGCACTTTTTTTGCTGTTTTGCAGTTATTTTGTCCTCTCTTTCTTTCTGTTTTTTCAGATATTTTAAATTCATCAGTGGAATTCTCAGAAGAGGTCCTGATCTCAGCTGGGGCTTGCTTGCTAACGATCAAACTGCTACCCACTGAGAGTTTGCTAGCCGCTTTGTGGGATGGATGAGTCTGTTCTTCACTGCTTGAGCTGCTTGACTCAGAACTCTTTGGTTTAGAGACAGGGGTGCTGGGTTTGCGTGTTGTTTTGACAGCCTTTGTGCCTTTTATTTTAGGAACTTTCTTATCTTCAAGGCTACTTTCTACTTTCTTTGCCAGCACTCCACGAGGCTTCTTCACTTCCTTTATGCCTGTCCTAACTGCAAATTTCTCAGGAATACTGTCAGAACTATCAGAATCTAGGAAGAAAAAACAGCAACAGAAAAACTAATCTGATTGCACTGCATCTTATCCTCACTATTTTTAAAGTTTAGATTTTTTTTTACGTGGAGGAAAGTGCAGATTCAGAACAATAAACTGATATTATCAAAAGTACAATCTCAGTATTTTGAACATAGAGAAAATCAAGCATAGTACCTGATACTTTTTAAGGGGAGGGAGTCTAGAAAACAGGGTGGTTACAAGAATGTAAGCATCTTTGACTAATATGAAAACCCCAAGAAATACCATGGATGCTCTGACCTAAAAAGCCAATTCCTTCCTTTCTACCTTTCAGAAGGAAAGCAGGTATTTGATTTTTTTGGCTTCAGGACAGCAGAAATTTTTTTAGAGCAATTAAGTAGCTTGTTAGAAATTGCAGAGAATATTCGTAGCTCAGGTTGTAGATTTAGGCAGAGGTTTGTCTTCTGAGCTTGCTGCTTGGCTCCTGGAAGTTTTGTTACCAAACTAGGTAACATCTTCAGCGGGGGTTTGGGTGACGTGACTTGTTCATTTACATAGGTCCTGGGTGGTTGGTTAGTCTTGTGACTGATTGAAACACAAGACTGGTTCTGGTCTTGTGACTTCTGACTGGTTGCTGTGAGGTGTGGAATTCAACTGGGGGGGGTTGGTTCTGTTGTTGGTTCAGATGGTCTGCTTCCTTATTGGTTCGTGCACTGGTTCTAAGTCAATGTGTTTGTTGATGGACCTGTTGGTAGCAAGCTCGGAGGACAAGTCTCTGCCTAATTCTACAACCTGAGCTACAAATATTCTCTACAATTTCTAAACTGCACGGGCAAAAACCACTTAAACTTGTTCACCGCTGGGAGACCTTTGCCATCAACAATTGTCAACCCGCAAACAATTACACTTCCTCCATGAATGCCTCTGTAAGAAAACGCTGCCAAAAAGCATGCACTATAGATCACCCATTAACCACCCACAAACATGGAACCTGGCCCTCCAAAATGGATGCAAAATGCTTAAATTCATGATCACTGGCGCACACAACTGCCTAATAAAATACCAACACACCATCAATGAACAAAAAACCGAATGCCTCACTGCAATCGGACAAGATCTCACAAACAAGTTAGAACACGCCATTAATAAAATATCCAACAAACTCCAGACCCCAAAGCGCGACACTCTGCAAAGGAAACTTGCCAAGATCACCCCACAGCACAAGATGACAACTCTGACTCATGGATCAAAAACCTATCCAACAGAACGCTATCAAAAGAGGAAAAAGCCGTACTCACACATGGCCTCAATTTCAACCACAAAAATGTGCACCTGGTTGACTTCTTGCTAGCCTAGAATCCATACTAAAAACCAACAACCTCGATCATGAGATGTAGGAAGACATCAGACAGAGGATTCTGTCTCCATCCAGAGGAACAGACACAACAGGTCTCAACCAAGAAGAACGGCAAGCACTAAAAACCTGAAAAAGGATGAAAGCATTGTCATCCTGCCAACAGACAAAGGCAGACTCACCATCATAATGGACAAAACTGCTACATCAACAAAACCGAGGACCTACTGCATGACACCAGCATCAAAAATAATAGTAAAACAAAATGTAAAACACCCCAATGAAGATGGAAAAAGCAAAGCAAATAACTTCCTCAGAAAGGAAATACCTACAACCACAAGGAGTCTGTAGTACAAAGTTCTAGAGACTCCCAAGGTGCACAAAAATGGAATTCCCCTATGCCCCATTGTAGCACTCCCTGGAGCACCGACCTACAAACTAGTGAAAGCACTACAAAAAAGACTTTTGTCACCTCATTGATGGTTTGACAGTTTCCAATGAACACTGAACAATTCCTTCAACTAATCAAAAACATCAAAATAAACACCGAAGCAATGATGGTCTCCTTCAATGTCACTGCTCTATTCACCTCCATCAGCATCAACCTGGCCAAACAAACATCCATAACCTGCTCATAGAAGACAAAAACATCCCCAGAAAACACTCTGTCTATATCCACAGATGTGCCTGACAATACATTTCAAGTTTAGCGGCAAGATCTATAGCAATAGCAATAGCACTTAGACTTATATACCGCTTCATAGTGCTTTACAGTCCTCTCTAAGCGGTTCACAGAGTCAGCATATTGCCCCCAACAATCTGGGTCCTCATTTTACCCACCTCGGAAGGATGGAAGGCTGAGTCAACCTTGAGCCGGTGAGATTTGAACCGCCGAACTGCAGCTAGCAGTCAGCTGAAATAGCCTGCAGTGCTGCACTCTAACCACTGCGCCACCTCGGCTTCTATCTACAAGCAGATAGAAGGCACACTCATGGGATCACATGTATCCGGCCTCATAGCAGAGGCAGTCATGCAGAAATTCAAATGCACTACCCTGCAAACCATCCAACCTAAACTTTGGGTCTGCTACATGGACAACACATTCATCATCCTGAAACGATCCCATGAGATCTAGAAAAGACATATCGCCTGCTCAACAATGTGTTTACTGGCATTAGCATTACATGCAAGGAAGAAAAGGATGAACATCTCCCTTGACATGGACATAAGGAGACATAAGAATGGTGAAATGACAACCTGTGTATACCAAAAATCCATGCACACAAACCAAATCCTCAACTTTTCCAGCAACCACCCCACAGCACACACAAAAACCTGTGTCCAGACCTCTTCAAGACAGCCAGAACACACTGCACCAAATCCCCAAGAAAAGCAGAAGAGAAATACTTCTTCAATATTTTTCTTTGCAACGGCTACCCCAGGAATTTTATACTGCGATGCATAACATCCAAACCCCAGAAAGCCACACAGAAAAGCACAGCACAGAAACCGGTCCTGCCACACATCAAAAGCACATCAGAAATGGCTGCCAGGCTACTGCAACCCCTAGGAATAACAACAGCCCACAAATCCACGTTTACACTCAGAAAGAAACTTACAAAGGTCAAAGACAGAACACGGAAGGAAGACAGCACCAACATAATATACAAAATCAGTTGCAACAATTGTAACCAGTTCTACATGGGGCAGACAGGACCACAGTTAAAATCCAGAATCCATGACCACCACCAGTAGGCTGTCAAACGCAAAGTCCCTGATCGCCAGTCTCATCGACAACAAACAATACCTGTTTGACTGGGACAAAGCTGAAGTCATCGGCCACGCCAAAACCCATCAAGCACACGAGCTTTTCAAAGCCTGGTATTCTACCAACGGGTCCATCAACAAACACATTGACTTAGAACCAGCGTACAAAATAATAAGGAAGCGGACCATCTAAACCACCAACCAATGACAGAATCAACCACCCTCACCAGTTAAATTTCATGCCTCACAGCAACCAGTCAGAAGTCACAAGACCAGAGTCAGCCTTGTGATTCAACCAGTCACAAGATGGAACTGGCCATCCAGGATCTATATAAACGAACAAGACACTTCACCCAAAACCCTGCTGAAGATGTTACCTAGTTTGGTAATGAAATATCTGAGAGCCAAGCAGCAAGCTCGGAGGACAAACCTCTGTCTAAATAGCTTGTTTTAACAATTCATAATCCTATATTACTTACTTATGGTGTATTTTAAATTTAAATTTTGGTACCGTAAGCATGCAATGTAAGAAAAATATTAATGATAGATTTTTTATGTTGGGTTTCTGTCTATAAGTAATTGAAGACTGAACAAAATTCCTGCTCTACAATGAAAGAATACAAGATATTAAAATGGAAAACAATTGATTTACCATGTTATCCACAGTACCTGAAGTATCAGAGGAGCTGCTCACTTTCTTGGATGGAACTGATTTAGCAGCACCATTTGCTGAAACGGCTTTGGCAGAGCATTTGACCAAAACTTTCTTTTCTTCTTCAGAACTAGAATCTAAATAAAACACACATAGCTTTCATTTATACTGGCACATTTAATTTTACCTCAAAAATGTTGGAAGATTATATAGTACTGACAGCATTTTGTACTTGGCTGCTTATAACTATCAACACTATACAACCCCATAATAGAGAGATCACATATTATATGACAGGGTACTAACCTGAATCACTCCCTGAAGAAGTATTTCCTTTTTGGATAGAAACAGGAAGAGATTTGGGGGCAAATGCTTTTTTAATCACAGACGCTTCAGCTAGAGAAAAAATATAAAGGTTTCATTATATTCCCTGTGACAATTCCAAGATAATAAGAGTTCATACCGTGTTTCCCCGAAAATAAGACATGTCCCGATAATAAGCCCAACAGGGCTTTTCGGGACATGCGTTGAAATAAGCCACCCCCCGAAAATAAGCCCCCCCATTACTTTCCGGGGGGAAAGGGGGGGCATGCCGGGAGGCGCTCTTTTTGCTGCGGGCACTTTTTTGGCCGGGAGAGCGAGAGCAAGCGAGAGGCGGGTGCACGCACACCCCACGAGACTGCCTCAGCTCCTCTGGGCTCTGCCTCTGCCAGCGTTTTGAAGCGCTCCTGCCTGCGATGGGGCGGCGGGGCAGGCATCGAGGCTCCCCTTCTCTTCCTCGGAGGCAGGAGCGTGTTTGAAAACGCTGCCATAGGCAGAGCCCAGAGGAGCCGAGGCAGTCCCGCGGGGTGGGCATGCACCCCCCCTCCCTCTCTCTCCCCGCCGAGAGTGCCC
>QLTV01004250.1:1566083-1581577 GCA_003457575.1 Thermophis baileyi | reverse complement strand
AACTACATTGGCTCAGAAGTTCTCGCTTTCTTAAGTTAGACGGAGAGGCGTTCCTTACACTGACTTTCCCAACAACATCAGCAAGCCACCGTCAACTAAGCTTCAACTATTTTGTAATAATTACACTAACTTTAATAATTTTGTTACAATTAAAACAACCTTTAAAGATTTTATTATGATTAAATAAGCATTCACGATTTTATAATTAAATAAGCATTTATAATTTTGTTATATTAAATAGGTGCATTTCATATTAATAAAATGGAAGTTCTCTGATCATTATTTTACAAATGTATTTATCTTTTCAAAAAATTCATATTAGTGGTCTGCGGGACTTAAAATTATGAATTAGGGTCTGTGGGATTTAAAATTATGAATTTGGTGGTCCGCGGGATTTAAAATTATTACCTTGGTGGTCCCTGAGGTCCAAAAGGTTGGGGACCCCTGTCTTAAAGTGAGTTAGGATTAGGAACTTAAAGTGGTGGATCATCTAGCTATAGACAAGTATGATTTGCTTCAAAAGTACAATTTCAGAAATAACTTCTATGATGATCCAAAAATAAAGGTAAGACAAAATGAATGTTAGTAATTATCTTGATAAGTCAAACTTATGTACCTCCTTCATTGCAATACTATTGAAAGGTAAAAAAAAGCCTTCATAAAGAGGATTCTCTATGTTGAAGATCTTTTATCTAAAATTTGTGGCTGCTCAATTTATAACAATATCAAATCTTATTTTGCTGCAGAAACTTGTCTATTATGTGTCTTTTTGGATATTGACTCTGCTTCTTCTCATGCAGTAGGCATAGAAAACCATTTTGGCAATAGAAGCTTGTACATATGGGAGCTGAGTTTTAGCCTCGATCATTAAAGTATATTGAGGAGATGTAAAAAACAGGAAGTTTTTTTTTTCTTGCTAGAGCAATTTATTCTGAAAACTTAAGAGAATCTACTGTAGAAGAGTAATTCAAGAGAAATTCCTTGCAAACACCAAACTCATAAAAATGACATGCCCATAACTTTTCTTGTTACTAGTCATCCACTAATAGATGGTTTACAGCCCAAATGGAGACTGACATGCTCCTGCCACCAAAATGTGTGTTGATGTACAGCACTATAATAAGCTTAACGAAAGTGTCAAGAATTCACTTTGCAATCCAAAAAAGGAGCATTGAATTGCACTCTTTCATGCTGAATTTGACAGCATTCTGGGTAGTTTTCAGGAAGAGAAAAGGAGGAGAGAATAAATGGTTTGTTATAGTAACAGAGCAGCACAGGTTTTCAGGCATTAAACATGTCCTATTAAACAAAAGTAACAGAACATTTTGTGTGCAAAATTGTGGGCATCAACTTGACCGTCTATTTCCACACCTGCATCAATAGATTTCTCAGGTTAAACTTCTATTCAAACATATTTTTGAGCAACACATCCTATTATACTATGCAGATTCTCATGGCAATGGCAGACAATGATAGTCAAAAGTTATTAACAAACGATGCTTGCCATAGTTGATATGCATGGGAATGACTCATGAAATAAACCAGATGAAGCACTCATCTAGAAAACTTACCTACAATGGTGCTATTCAATACTTTTACCATGATTTACCATTTGCTTGCCTTCTAGAAGGGCTTATTTTCCATTAAAAGGTTATTCTGTAAGCCAGTTTCAGCAGAAGAGTCTTCAAAATATCCATTTTATACATGCATGCAGGAACACACATATATACAATACAAATGTACGTAGTAGTCCTCTCACTACTAGGTTTTCTGTATGTGTGAAAATTAGGGAGGTTTTATTTATATATTAACAAATTTATTGACACTGCAATTTCAAATAACTCTTGGCAGTTTACATACTTTACAAGTTTTTTTGAAGAGAAGGGTATTTAGTTTTCTATCTTCATCAAAAATAAATAATGACTATTTAGCTATCATACCAAAGATTCATAACTTACTTTGACAGGCTGATTCTCTTCAGAGCTGGAATCCTCACTACTACTCGTCTCATCACTGCTGCTACTACTCTCTGCCTTGCCATTGGTAGTTTTGGACATCACCTTGGTAGGTTTTGCTGCCAATTGTGATTAAAACGTTTCCATTAAATTGAAACATCAGATAACCAGATATGTAGCTTTAAATACTGTATATAGTTTTAACAGTCCTCCCTCTCCTTTACAAGTATATCTTTGTAATATATCTTTACAAAAATATTTCCAAAAACAGCATCCAAGCTTACTTGGCAACATGTGAAACCAACCCAAGTTCAAAGGACATTATTCAATTTTCTATACTTAAAAATATGAATCATTAGCACTGTAAAACATTAATTCAACTTATTAAGCACAAGGAATAAGCAACAGTAAGAACTTTGCTCTTGTATATTACATGGATTCATACATTGAGCAGGAACTGAACTTACAAATGAAACAAAACTAAATGATCCTTTCCAAATTTATCTTTTAATTATTCCATTTCAACCTGAGGGCATTGCTGTTTCTCTAGATGTGCAGCAAGCCTGAATCACAAGCAACTTATATTATCCTATTTTTCCCTCACTCTTAAGATTTCTTCAACACGTTTCAATACCAGAACATGACTAAATTTTCTTTTATAAAATCTATAAAATGGGAACAGAAAAATCTCTATCAAAATACATTCATGTCTCCTTTACTCCTTTCATACATCACTTGAATTACTCACAAACTTATAGCTTGAAGTTAGCTGTTACCTGATGTAGAAGCCAGTTTTATGACTTTTTGGGCTCCTTCTGACTTGGGTGGTTGGTGCTTTGGAGTTTCATCTTCTGAGCTGCTTGAATCCGAACTTGAACTCTTAGATGTCTTCTGGGACTTTGTTTTTTGAATGGTTGATTGGAGAACTATTCCCTTCTATTAAGATAGGTCAGTATCAGTGTCAAACAATATAATGTAATTAGGATGGGTCTAGGCTTCAAACAGCAGATGGGTGTAGCTTGTTCAAAACTATCGTTCTTCTCACTCAGCACCTATCATTTTAGGAGAGCTGTGTTATTGAAAGAGGCACCTAGCTATTCCTAAATATTATTCTCTGTAGTCTCAGATAAGCTTATTACCATAAAGTTTCAAGAAATCCATGTTTCTCTTGCACATTTGCAACATAAAGGAAGATTTACAACAGGATATTTCTTACACGTGTTTAGATAACAGAATGTAAATGCCATTGTACTTTTATGATTTTATTGTCGGGATTTGTGCATATATCTTATTTGATTCTATGTTTTGAATTTATATTACTTCCTTTGGATGAGTTTTTAAATGTGGTCAGTGATGATAAACAAACTCCACAGGTTTTCTCTGTGGAAGAGATATTGAGAAAATTAAAAACAAACCTTTGCTGGTTTCTTCCCTTCTTGCTCAGAGTCTGTGGAGTCAGTGTTATCAGCACTGCTGTTCTCAGAACTGCCTGAAGTTGCCTTTATTGGTACTGGGGGCACAGTCACTGGTTTTGCAGCTAGAATTTAAAATAATAATAACATCAATAGATCATTATTACTCAAAAATCAAAGATCAGCTTCTATATTTTATGACAGTGAACAGCTAAGATTTTATAAATCATAAAAAGTAAATCTAAAGAACTGCTCAGCTCTAAAGATTCTGGAAAGTTTAGAATAAAGACGAAATAAAATTTCAGTATAAATCCCAACACCCACTAATCTAAATCAAGAATACATTACAATATACAGTATGTTCCATCTAAACAATGGCAGATGAATATATAGAGCCGAGGTGGCGCAGTGGTTAGAGTGCAGCACTGCAGGCTACTTCAGCTGACTGCTAGCTGCAGTTCGGCGGTTCAAATCTCACCGGTTCAAGGTTGACTCAGCCTTCCATCCTTCTGAGGTGGGTAAAATGAGAACCCAGATTGTTGGGGGCAATATGCTGACTCTGTGAACCGCTTAGAGAGGGCTGTAAAGCACTATGAAGCGGTATATAAGTCTAAGTGCTATTGCTATTGCTATCTAAATTGGTATGGCAAAGAAAAAAGCCATGAGTTAAATACAAGATATTAAAGATGTGAAGAAAAGAGGATCGGTCCTACCAGATTTGAAGATATATTTTGCTGCTTGTTGTTTAATTTGGATGAGACTGGGTGTTGTTAGAGGCTATTGGATTTAGGAAGTCACAATTTGAGATTTGGGTGGCATAGATATTTATGATATGATAAAGTTTAAGTAAATGTAGATTTTAAAAACCATTATGTCAGGTGGGCTATTCTTAAGAGCATGGAATAAATATAAATTTAGATTCTACTCAGAAAGATGTTTGATTTTGAACAAAATAATATTGAGGTTGAATTACATACTAATGATTAGCATGTAATTGTTAAAATGTATACATTTTTGTTGAGACATGAGACAGAAGTGAAATAATGTATTTGGGCAAAACATTGTCTATAGCTGTGATGGTGAACCTATGGCACCTGTGCCGGAAGTGGCACGCAGAGCCATCTCTCAGGGCACGCCAGCCGTCACCCGTTGCTCTTCTGGGTTTCAGCGCGCATGTGCGCGCCGGCCACCTGGTCTTCGTGCGCACATGCGTGCCAAAAAACAGAAGACCAGCTGACGGCAGAAACCGGAAGTTCAGCTTCCCAGCGCGCACATGCACTGCTCTTCCGGTTTCCGGCGCTCCCACATGTGTGCACCAGGGAGCTGCTCTTCCAGTTTCCGGCGCTCCCCCGCGCGCTCCCATTTTGGCACTCGGTGCCGAAAAGGTTCGCCAACACTGGTCTATAGTATGCAGATGGTCCAATGGGAAAATGTGTGTTTGAAAGGATTGAAGGTTACATTATGTTACAATCTTAAAGAGAATTTTTATAAAATGATGTATCATTAGTTTTTGTCAGCAGAGAAATTATCTAGAATGTATAAAGATATTTTGAATCTTTACTGGAAATATGAATAATATGAAGCGACATTTTATCATGCTTTTTGGAAATATTAAAAAGCTAAAGAATCTTGGATACAAATACATATATTAATTCAGATGATTTTAAAGATTAAAATACAATTGAAACCAGAGACTTTTCTTTGGGGACTAATGGATAAGCAACTAGAAAAAAAATGATGAAACTTTTGTTCGTACGATATGTAACTGCAGCAAGACTACCATATACTCAAGAGTGGAAAAGTTAAATTAACACTTAACAGAAGAATGGTTGGTGAGGATGAAGGAACTTGTAGACATGGCTAAATTAATTAAAAACATCTACATTTATGACTGACCAGAAACCCTTTTTGTATAAAATGGAAAAAATACAGATGATTTGTGGTTTTAATGATTAGAAAAAATGAATAGAAAGGAGTGAGCTTTCTTTTGTAATCACAGAGTAAAAGATAATTTTGTAATTGTATTTATATTTGCTGCAAAGGAAATAAAAAATTCTATTTGTTTCTTTCTTTCTGAACTTTTGCCTAAGGCTTTCCCCCCTACTTTATTACTTTTTGTTAGTTTTTATGTTCTTTGTAAAATTTTTAATAAGATATAAAAATACCATATAAACATAAGTTATAATCAAAACACATAAAGTAGAAAGAATAAAAACAGCTGCTTAACTTAATCAGAGAAAACCCAGTCTATTACTCTGCTTTGAAGCCAGTGTACTTTAGCAAGTATCCATTCTGCTACGAATTAAGTTCACCTTAGCTAACTTCTCCACTAAGAACAGCAGTCTAGTCTTCGTGAAGGACTACAAACAAGGTATAGATCTTGGCTGAAGCTTCTTTCAGCAGACAAGCGCTGTAGCAAGTGCTGTTTTGTTCCTTAGTTCAGCAAGGAGTTCCCCAAACTGAGGAGACTACATGGCGATATGCTCCAGATGCAGGAAGGAATACCTGCATGAAATGGATGTTTTATACCTATGGATGAAGACACCCAGAACTCATTCCTTATGAAGATGACTTTTTGGTTTACACTTGTCTTTCATTTTGAACCAGAGTTTTTTCTAGTATTTGTCAGTCAATTGACACAGGTAGGGAGGGGCTCTTTAAAGCTTCCTAAGAGCCGCAAAAGAAATGGTTTTGTCCTATCTATCAGTGCAATGGAAGAGTCAAACCAGCTAAAAACACCTCCAATCACAGGAGGAAACTCAAGGAAACAAGGAGCTTGTCTCAAATTCCCAGTATTTCCCAGTATTTCCCAAGGCAGGAAATTACATATTTCAAATTTGTTGTCACATTACAACTCACTTAAAAATTCCAGTGGAATATTCTAAATGGTGTTTTTTTGTTCCAAGCTCTGAACAAAACTTTTTATAATTTTCATTTTGTACATGCTCTTAAGGCCACTATGCTGCACAAATCTTCTCAGTGTGGAACCATTTTGCTTTCCCCTATTGACAGTAGTAGAAAGGTATGTAGAAATTCCCACACTATGTATTCTATAAGAAATTGGATTATTCTCTAGACATGCCGCTCTTCCTGCAAGCATTTTATTACCAGGTTTCATTATCATTAACATTCTTGTAAGCATTTTATAACTAGGTTTCATTAACATGTGGGTGGGAGAGGGAGTGGAATTTCCTGGATATTTTTATATGGTAGCTTATTCTAACAGCCTTGCCTTCCTTAATAGCTTTTTAGGTGGTACTGAATCTTGATTGCTCGTTTATTTGGATGCTGGTTAACAGGTGTAAGAAGAGTGTACTTAGGTCTGTTTGCTTCTTTCCTTAACTTTTGATTGCTCCCTTTCTTGAACATTCATAGTGTCAGATCTGCCATCTTCAGCTTTTACACTTTGCTGGCATCCTGTCATAAAGTGCGAGGGGGGGAGGAGGAAGGGGAAATGGAATGGAGAGAATGGAGACGAGAGGAAAGGACGGTAACAACCTTGACGGAAACCAGAAGTGTGAGAACCAGTATACACCTGGCCTGGGAACAGAATGTGAAACTGCTTCATACCGCCAACCATCCAGTTCCCAAAACATCTAAACAGTATGCAATTAGATGGAGATGGACTAGTCAAGGAGGGAGGGCCAGGGGAAGGGGGAAAATATGTTTTGCGTGGGAATCTTAAGATCTAGCCTTTCTTTTGCTGCAACCACTTAACCTAGTAAAAGAACCTATCATTTCAACCAAATGGAGTCGAGGGTTTTTATTTCTTAAGGGTTCTGAGCTGGAACAGGCCTGACATGGAGCTTATCTAAACAGGTCTGCTAATGACGGCTTCTCAAAGTATCATACCTCAAGAAATTCTCTTGCATTTCTAGATCTGGTTTCGATCTAAGATAACTACATTTTGTCAACTGAAACTGTGGTTGAATTTGGGTGTTCTGAAATAAATACTTTTGGATGCATTCTGGCAATTGGAAGACTTGATAAAAACTCCTTCATAATGGTAAACAAGTATCTGCTATGTTTCTGCTGAAACATCATTCTCCGAGTCAAAAGGGGAATCAAATTGTGAGACATTTTATCAGTAATATAACAAACCACTTTGAAAAAGCATGAAATATTACACTAGACATAAACCAGCAAGCCTCACCTTGTTTTTTGACTGGAGGGATTTCATTTTCACTGGAACTTTCGTATCTAGATGATTCTTTCTTTGTCTTCTTCACAGGAGACCCATTTGCAAATGCTTGCTGTTTTTTGGCAATAGGTGATCTGAATGGATGGGTGAGTGAGAAAGTATAAGAATCACTATTCCATATTAAGTTTTGGAATGTCCAGGAGACATATGATTGTAGCCAGTTTGTGAAGATAAACACAGCTGGGCATATCCAATGACTGAAAAAGAGATCATCTTATGCTCCAATATAGAAAGTGGGGGGAAATGAAAACGTTCATCTAAATATTCATAAAGATTAAACTAGTCAAGAAGCTGTGATTATATTTATAGCATTTTTATCTCAATTTGTAATTAAAAACAATCCCAAAGGGCCCATTTGAAACATTCATAATGCCTGCAGACATAATGTAGTTACTGCTGGTATCTTATTAACCTATACAATGAATGTTTCTTGGAAAAACAAAGTTTATTAATATTAAAGGAGTGCAGAATAATTTAGTATAAAAATGCCACTACTAGTAAATATCCCCAGAACCTTAATTTTACTTCTTTATATAGTATAAATGAAGCATGTCTCATTTATTTACAAATATATGTGCCTTTATAACATACAGCTGCTAGCAGATAAACTCATGAAGTTATACACATATAGTTCACAATTTATAATAATTGGGACTAGAATTTTCATCTCTAAGCAATGCAGTAAAGCACTAAGTAAAGCACAAATCAGGTTACTATTGCTTCACTGGATCTCATGGTTGTTCGGTGAGGCAACTTCCTTCTGGCTTCTCACAACTAAAGGCAGTGGGAAAGCTAGCAGGAAGTTGCAAGCAAGTAGGTAGGTGGCTGCTGCCAGGTGGGGGAGAAAACCAAAGGGTATGCAAGAGGTGTGGCGAAGGTCTGGGAGGCTGCAAGGGAGTGCACTAGATGCCACAGCGGGAGGATGAATAGGGTTCAAGGGTTCAGAAGAGGGGAGAAATGGGGAGAGTGCACAAGAGTAAGCAAGAGCAGAGTGCAGATCAGGGAGGGTGTGCAAGGGAGTATACGAGAGATGCAGGTTGGGGGGAACACACAAAGGTATGTATGAAAGGTGTAGTGGATGAAAGGTGCGTGAGGGTGCAGTGAGAGTCGGAGGAGTGCTGTGGGTGTGCAAAAGGGCCAGCATGATGAGGCACAGAGGGGCTGGGAAGACGGTGTATGGGTGGGAGGGGACTTACTCAAAAACCTGCAACTTTACTGGCTGGCTTCCCCACTGACTTTCTATGGAAGGTTACAAATGTGATTCTAGGCTACTGTGTCATAAGTTCAAACTGGTTGCCAAACCCACAGATCACATGACCACAGGAGTGCTGGGATGGCTGGAACTCTGAGATTTCTCCTATAGGATGCCACAGTTGGGGCAACATCACTGTATTCACTGCCAATTGTAAAATGAACGGGGTAAATCACACTTGAATTTTTTCTCTGGTTTCAGAGAGTCTATTAGAAATAAGTATTAGAACAAATGTCACATGTTCCCTATCTTCTGGGATTGGTGAGAAACTGTTGCCAACTTCCAGCCATCACAAACAGAAGGACCCTGAAGGCTGCAAAGTTTGCAGGTTGCTCATCCCTAATTTAGACTCCCAGCCTTTAAATTATTACTAGTTTCACATACATCCACAGCAGAAAGGCTTAAAGCTCATGGCAAATCACTAAAAATTAAGCTAGCTAGCTAAATTGTTTAAAACAGAAATATATAACCTTTTCCCTGAAGAGAAGCTACTTACTTTAGCCAATAATTGAAGATATCAAGGAGAGAAGCAGCATTTGGATCTTGCTCAGTCTACAAAAGAATCATGAAGAAAATGAAAATTGGGAAAAAAAATAAGATAAATCATATTTTTGACAGTGATTGAAAAGTTCAGGTTAGAGATACATATAACAATCCTGTCATCTTGCAAACATCCTATATCATGAGTACAGAGCTGTTACATAAAGCATTCTCCCCACAAATACAGATGGTCCTCAACTTACAACAGTTCACTTAGTGACTGTTCGAAGTTACAACGGCAGTGAAAAGTGACTTATGACCATTTTACACACTTGTGACCATTGTGGCATCCCCATGGTCACATGATTTACATTCAGATGCTTGGCAACTGACTCACATTTATGATGGCTGCAGTGTCCCGGGGTCATGTGATCACCTTTTGCAACCTTCTGACAAGCAAAGTCAACAGGGAAACCAGTTTCACATAACAACGGTGTTACTAATTAACAACTGCAGTGATTCCCTTCACAACTGTGGCAAAAAGAGTCGTAAAATGGGGCAAAACTCACTTAACAAATATTTCACTTAGCAATAGAAATTTTGTGCTCGATTGTGGTCGTAAGTTGAGGACTACCTGTACTGTTATTTGCTACACGCTTATACCTAAGCAAGGGCAGTACAGAGACAGCATTAACACAGGGACGACGAGGGGGTGTAACATTCTAAATCCAGAGGAATTCCCCCCCCCCAGTAGCTAATAGTTGAGTAGCAGCGTTTCTTTTAAATGCCACGTGCGGCCAGACTATTCCCATAAGGTTTCATCTAAGCTTCCCTAAAGGCTGCAATCGACCTCGACAATATCTTCCAGCCTCCCTTCTTCCTCACTCCCCCCCTGGGAACACCTGCCCTGCCGACATCCAATTGCCCTGCCGATAACCAATTGGCTGTCCTGCCCGCCAACTCTGATAGCCGCGCAGACCTCCCAAAGGCACTTCCGAAACTGCGGCGGGGATTCCCTGCCCTGCAATCACGTCGGAAGATGCCCTTCCAGGCGTGCCCGCCACCTTGGACTCACCACTCCAGCCGCTTTCCGAAAAGCCCGCGCCGCCCCATCGAAATGGTTCTCCCGCAAGAAAGCAAGCACCAGCGGGAACAAGTCACTCGGCACCGCACGCTCCGACGCCATCTTTTCGCCGGAAGAGGCAATCGCCGCGCCGGATGCTCGGTGGGAGGAGAACTTAGAGATATAAAATTAGAGTGGCGCTTCTAAGTCCAGTCTTTTCTGCGACTACAGTGAGAGCTACCTGTTGCGAAAGGGAAAAATCTGCAGCACCTTCTGAAGAAAACGCTGCTTTCGAAACCTGCTGCATATAATGCTGGGAAGGGAGGGGCAAGCGGTTGTTGGGGTCAGTCTATAAAATCGAGCTGAGATGAGGTTAGAGCAGCTCCCGCCCCGTTCCTATTGGCCACCCGGGACTACTCTCCCTGCCGCTGAGTCGTGGCCCCTGGATTTCTGAGCCGTTTGTCTTTGGGCGACGGGGAGCGGAGGTTCTCCCTAAGCTGGCAGTCCGACTGCGCAACCTATCTTGCCAACCCGCGTTCGCGGCAAAAGTGGCAAGATGAGAGCAAGCAGGGTTATTTCCTCCCCGCTCTCCCCCCCCCATGACAGGGAGAGGAGGAAGCAGGGTCTCCTGTTATCCAGTCTCCGTGGGCTCAGAGGACTGGCAGCAAACGACCCACTCTCCCCTGCTGCTCTCCCCACTCTTCCCCTGCCACGCAGGCGAAGCCGCGAAAGGAGGCAAGGAAACGGCTCTTTTTGTTGCCAAATTTTCTTCTAGACAGAAATGTCTGTTTCACTGAAAGGGGCCCGCACGTAAAGGTGCTTCACCAGTAAAGGAGAATATTTTTAGCCCAAGATTTAAATGAGGGGTCTTGGTACTCTCTGAGCTTGGTTATTTTGTTGCACTGATGTTACCTAGTTTGGGTAATGAAACGTCTGCAAGAAAACAGCCAAGCTCAGAGGTGCTTCACCCCACAGCAAGCTGCGCACCGCAGTGGATAAAACAGCGGGCCTTTTAATCATGTTGTAAGGTCCCAAAATGTACTTGAGCCACCAGGATGCCAAAGAGACCCAAGAAGAGGCTTGGAAAAAGTAACAGCTTTTATTTTGCAAAACAAAATCGCTGGTTGGACAATTTCCCACAGCATACAGGCGGGAAGCATGCAAGGGAAAAACCACACCTAGGGAGAGTGAGAAGAACATCTTATACCTGCAGGTTACCCAACTCTGGCCCTCTGGCACATTCCTTGTAGCCTTGCGTGTCCGCGCTCTCCTTCGCCAGTGTAGCAAGGAACAGGGGGGCTGAGTGCTTAGCAACACAGGTATTTGCTCAATGTAACCCTGCCAGGCCATGATACACCCCGCACCAGGCACTGAGTTGTACAGAAAAACAAGATAGCAGGTAGATCACTGGTAGAAGCAAATGGCAGAGGCAATTCTAATTCTTACAGAAGCAAAGCAGAAGCGAAATAGCAAGTTAAACTAATTCTACTGATTCTATTATGTCCCACTAATTCTACCTATTCTACTATTATTATGTCCCTTCATTCCTCCCTTTTCTTTTAGGACAGGATGTGTCCTGTCAATGGTGGACTAGGGGAGTATATTTAATGGGGATCAGTGGTGGGTTGCTACTGGTTCGCCCCAGATCGGGTGAACCGGTAATGGCGGCGGGAGGCTCCGCCCACCTGCCCGGACGTCATCACGGGCGATCTGCGCATGCACAGAAGCGCCGCGTGCGAGCGAAGCAAGTGCGCACACACATTCACAGTTCCGAACCGGTAGCGAAGGTAAATGAAACCCACTACTGATGGGGATGGTCTTGAGGACCAAGATATTTGCCGTTTTATCGGGAGGGGTAGCAGACACAGAGGAGGCTATAACTGTCATCCCAGTGATGGTTGATTTAACTATGCGCTGGATTAAAGGAATGAAACGGGATGAGAAGAAGATCTCCAAAGGTTAATAATACTAGAAACCCAATCCTTTACCAGTCAGAGAAAATACTACCAAACCAGTTGAAGTCAAAGTCAACTGCCCCAGTCCAAGTCTGTACCCGGACGTGAGTGACTTGCCATACTTTGGCAGTTGTCACCTGTATAGCATTTCCCTGGTCATCAATTTTGCAAACAACAATTTGTGAGATTAAATTTTCTACAGACACCTTTTACTAACAAATAGTGTAAAGCAAATCTATTCTGATATATTGCTGTTATAAACTGAGTATGCTGTTTAGCTATTAAATTTAAAGCAGTAGCGGTTTCATTAGTTATTATTGCAAGCAGATTAGCAGATTAACAGATCAACAGAGTTGGAAGGGACCTTGTAGGTCATCTAGTCCACCACCACCCTGCTCATGCAGGAGACCCTACACAATTTCCGACAAATGGCAGTCCAATCTCTTCTTGAAAGTCTCAAGTCTTGAAGCTCCCACAACTTCCGAAAGCAAGCTGTTCCACTGGTTGGTCATTCTCACTGTCAGAAAGTTCCTCCTTATTTCCAGGTTGAATCCTAGCCATGCCCAGTTCCTGTAACCGTTCTTCATATGTTTTAGTCTCCAGTCCCCTAATCATCCTGGTTACTCTCCTCTGCACTTTTTCTAGAGTCTCAACATCTTTTTTATAGTGTGACCAAAACTGGATGCAGTACTCTAGGTGTGGTCTAACTAAGGCTTTATAAAGTGGTATTAGTACTTCACTAGATCTAGATTGTATCCCTTTGTTAATGCAGTTTAGGATTGCATTGGCTTTTTTGGCTGCCGCTGCACACTGCTGGCTCATGTTTAGCTGGTTGTCTACTAGGACTCCAAGATCCCTCTCATAGTCACTGCTATTAAGTCTGGTTTCACCCAGTTTATATGTATTCTTTTGGGGTTTTTTACCTAAGTGTAACACTTTACTTTTCTCTACATTGAATTTTATTTTGTTAGATAGGGCCCAGTGTTCAAGTCTGTCAAGATCCATCTGGATCTTGAGCCTATCTTCTAGGGCAGGGGTCTGCAACCTGCGGTTCCGGAGCTGCATGCGGCTTTTTGGGCCCTCTGCTGCGGCTACCTGTGGCCCTGTCGCAGCAGAGGGATGAAAGAGCTGTTGCCCTGTCGCGGCGGTGGCATGGCCGGAGCCTTAGTGTGGGAGCAAAGAGCCCCTGCATTTGCCTTTGCGCGGCAACAGCATTCCAGCCTTTGTGCAGCAACAGCACTCCACCTTCGTTGCGGTACATTTGCTGTTGCCGCCAGCAAAGAGGGCTGGGAGAGAATGGTGGGGGCAGATCTTGCAGGGTGGGGGCCATCCCCCAAGCCTGGCCTTCCTCCTCCCTTGTCGGCGGGGCCAAGAGAAAGAAGGGGGTGGCGTGGGGAAGCGTTCCCCTCCCCGCTGAGCACCAAGAACAACAGCCCTCTGTCCCGAAGTAGGATTGAGTGGGGGGAAGGGGGAAGGGTAGGAGGGAAGGAGAAGCCCGGCTGGCTTTCCTTTGGCGTGGGGCGGGGGAAAGATCCAATACCCCCTCTATGGCCTGCCCGCTGCTCTTGCAGCGCCTTGCGCAGCACAGCAAAAGCATGCTTCACAATGGGGGAGACTGCATCCCCTCCTCCTCCTTGAGCCCATTTAACTGCTGCGCAAGGTGCTTTGCGCAGCAGTTAGATTTAGCGCGCTCTTCACAATGGGGAGATGGCGTCCCCTCCTCCTCCATTACAACACGGAGCATTTGCTGCAGCCGGGCCAGCGTCTCGGGGCGGAGAGATGCGGGCAAGACTAAGCAGCGCTGGAAGAAGCCTCTGCGAGATGAGAGGCAAGTACAGGGGCGCTTCCCTTTCGTTCGGAGTGAGTCTCCATCCCCGCCGTCGCCTTTGCCTTCTAGCTTCATTTATCTGGGAACCTGAAATGAGTCTTGATTTTAAATCATATGGTAAATAGCACCCAAAGAAGAAGAACATCAGAAAAAAAACCCCAACCCTTGCCTGTTTTTGGAAATGGTTCAAGAGGGAGCACACACACACAGGAGAGAGAGGGGGGGAGAGAGAGAGGGAAAGAGAGGGGGGAAAACAGAGAGAGAAGGGGAGAAAAAGAGAGAAATGAGAAAGTGAGGGAGGAAACGAGAGAGAAAAGGGGAGAAAAAGAGAAAAGAGAAAATGATGGAGAGAAGGAGAGGAAAAGGAGAAACAAATGAGAGAGAAGGGGGAGAGGGAGAGAGAAAGGAGAGGGAAAGAGGGAAAAATTGAGAGAGAAGGAGAGAAAGGAAGGAAGCGAGGAAGAAAGGAAGGGAGAGGGAGAGGAAAAGAGAGAGAGAGAGAGAGAGAGAGAGAGAGAGAGAGAGAGAGAGAGAGAGAGAGAGAGAGAGAGACATTTTCCACAGAAAAAACCCAGAGCCACAAAACCTGGGTAGGCGTGGCTGGGGCGGGTCATGTGACTGGGTGGGAGCCACGCCCACCCAGTGTTTTCTTTTCTGTGGGAAACGGGTCCAAGTGGCTCTTTGAGTGTTTAAGGTTGCAGACCCCTGTTCTAGGGTGTTAGTTATTCCTGCCAGCTTAGTATCATCTGCAAATTTGGTAAGTTCCCCTTCTATTCCCTCATCTAAGTCATTTATGAAGATATTGAAGAGTACTGGGCCTAAGACGAAACCTTGTGGTACCCCACTGCTTGCTTCTCTCCAAGTACACTTTGACCCATTAAGGACTACTTGTTGAGTACGGTTTGTCAGCTAGTTGTGAATCCATCTGGTGGTGAAGCTGTCTATCCCATTTTTTTCTAGCTTACGAAGAAGTAGGTTGTGGTCTACTTTGTCAAATGCCTTGCTGAAGTCTAAGTATATTATGTCCACAGTATTTCGCTGGTCTACTAATTTAGTCACTGTGTTGAAGAATGAAATGAGATTGGTTTGGCATGATCTGCTTTTAACAAACCCATGCTGGCTGCTAGTTATTACTTTACTCGTTTCTAGGTGTTGGCTGATCTGGTTTTTTATTATCTTTTCCAGTATTTTCCCGGGTATTGATGTTAGGCTGATCAGCTCTTTTCCAGTCCTCTGGTAGTTCCCCGGTGTTCCAGGATTTTTGAAAGATGTGGTGCAGTGGTTCTGAGATGACATCTGCCAGATCCTTTAGTACTCTGGGGTGTAATCCATCCGGTCCTGGTGACTT
>QLTV01004250.1:1539363-1557341 GCA_003457575.1 Thermophis baileyi | reverse complement strand
TCATTTTTAAAATATGATAGATAGATAATAATGATGTGTATCAGAGAGAAAGAGAGAGATACAGAGAGAGAGCACACACACACACACACACATGAGAAATAGAGAGAGAGAGACAGAGAGAGAGATGACAGAGAGAGAGGGAGGGAGGGAGACAGACAGATGAGACAGAGATGAAAGAGAATGAGGGAGAGAGAGAGAGAGAGAAAGAGAGAGATGAGAGAGCGACACAGAGCGACACAGAGAGAGAGAGAGAGAGAGAGAGACAGAGAGAGACAGAGACAGAGAAAGAGAGAGACAGAGAGAGAGAGATACCAGTTTCCCCACAGAAAACACTGGGAGCCACAAAACCTGGGTAGTCGTGGCTGAGGGGTCATGTGACTGGGTGGGAGTGAGTGATGTGGAGTTGGCCACACCCACCCAGGTTTTGTGGTTCCCGGTGTTTTCTGTGGGAAATGGGTCCAAATGGCTCTTGTTTAAGGTTGCAGACCCCTGCCCTAGAAGATAGGCTCAAGATCAGATGGATCTTGACAGACTTGAACATTGGGCCCTATCTAACAAAATGAAATTCAATGTAGAGAAAAGTAAAGTGTTACACTTAGTCAAGAAAAAACAAAAGTACAGATATAGACTGGGTGAAACCAGGCTTAATAGCAGTAACTGTGAGAGGGATCTTGGAATCTTAGTAGACAACAGCTAAATATGAGCCAGCAGTGTACAGTGGCAGCCAAAAAAGTCAATGCAATCCTAAGTGGCATTAACAGAGGGACACAATCAAGATCAAGTGAGGTACTAATACCACTCTATAAAGTAAGATCACACCTAGAATACTGCATCCAGTTTTGGTCACCACACTACAAAAAGATGTTGAGATTCTAGAAAAAGTGCAGAGAAGGACAACCAGGATGATTAGGGGACTGGAGACTAAAACATGAAGAACGGTTACAGGAACTGGGCATGGCTAGTCTAGTGAAGAGAAGGACCAGGGGAGACATGATAGCAGTGTTCCAATGTTTGAGGGGCTGCCACAGAGAGGAGGGGGTCAAGCTATTTTCCAAGGCATCCGAAGGAATAATGGATGGAAACTGATCAAGGAGAGATTCAATCTAGAAATAAGGAGAAATTTTCTGACAGTGAGAACAATCAACCAATGGAACAGCTTGCCTTCGGAAGTTGTGGGAGCTTCATCACTGGAGGCTTTCAAGAAGAGATTGGACTGCCATTTGTCAGAAATGGTGTAGGGTCTCTTGCCTGGGTGGGGGGTTAGACTACATGACCTACAAGGTCCCTGCCAACTCTGTTAATCTCTAATCTGTAAAAATGAATTGGAAATTTTAATGAGTGGTAATGATGAACATATTATTGCTAAAGTCTATACAATGTTATTGAATATAAATCTGGATGATTCAGTGGGCAAGGAACTTTGGATATAATGTAATGCTTGAACAATGGGAGTATATGTGGAAGAAAGGTTTAAAATTTACATCAAATTATAACCTAAAAGAAAACTTCTATAAGATGATGTATCATTGGTTCTTAACTCCAGATAAGTTGTCAAGAATGTATAAAGGCATTTTAAATGAATGTTGGAAATGTAAATGTAAAAAAGGGAGTTTTATCATCTATGGTGATAAAGCGAAGAAATGTTGGGAGTAGGATTTGTATCTTAATACAAAAAATCCTTAAAGTGAATATAAACAGAAAACAAGGGACTTTTCTTTTGGATTTAATGGAAAAAGACTTGGGGGGGGAAATTGGAACTTTGATGTTGTACATGTTGACGGCAGCAAGACTACGCATAGAAATGGAAGGTCACCTCAATCCTCACAATGGATGAATGACTGCAAAAATCGATGGAGTTAGCAGAGATGGCTAAATTGACTGCTTTGATTAAAGAAAAAAATACGGTACAAATACTTTTATTTCTATTTGGAAACCACTTCTGGATTTTGAGGTGGAAAAAAATGAAACTTTGATATTGAGTTTTACCGATTAGACAGATTTGTAGTTATAGAAATGGCTAGTTTAAACTATTATGTAAAAGTAAAAAGTTGAGGTTTGATATTAATGCCTTATTCTAATGCACCAAATGACGTCAGAAGTTAATGCCTTTTCTTTCTTTTTCCTCTTTTCTTCCCCCACATTTCTCTTCCCTTTTTCCTTCCCCATTTTTCCTATTATTTACTTTTGTATTTTTTTGTATGCTTCATTATAAACTAATAAAAATTGTTATCATAAATAAATAAATAAATAAATAAATAAATAAATAAATAAATAAATAAATAAATAAATAAATAAATAAAAAAAAAGTCCCAGTCACTTTCTGCCATTTAGATGGTTCAGTCGCAGGAGGCATCCCTGCAGCTTTTGTGACTGAATCATAGAAATGTGGATGGGGGCCCATTCAGAAGTCCTGAGCTTCATAGTGGCACCGGGGATGGAGAGACCCCTCGTTCTAGGGCTGGGCTGGCTGAAAAAGTGGAATATGTATGTGAATTGGAGGAGGGGATTACTGAAATTCAAGAGGAGCAGCCAGCCTCCAAACCAGAGAGGGACCCCAGCAAACCTCTCTCTGCACTGTGAACTTGGTGCGGCAATGCAAGGGAAGCCCCTTCCCACCATTCCTAAGGAATACAGAGATCTGAGGGATATATTTAGCGAAAAAGGGTCAGACAAACTTCCTCCCCACCGGCCCACGGACTGTGCCATTGAAATCATGCCGGGGGCAAAGCTACCAAAACCAAAACTATACTCAATGATCCCTAGAGAATTGGAAGAACTGCACTTATTCATTGATAAAAACTTAGCTCGTGGATTTATTCAACCAGCATGACCACTCTTATTCAGGGAGAAAAAAGATGGGACTTTGCCTCTCTGTGTTGACTATCATGGTCTGAACACAGTATGTGTGGAAAACATGTACCCTCTCCCTCTGATGAAGGACATGCTGGCCCATTTGGCAAAGGGGAAATTTTTCATCAAGCTGGACTTGTGGGAAGCGTATTACCACATTAGAATCAGGGAGGGGGATGAATGGAAGACCCGCTAGGTTGTTTCCAGTTCAAATATGCTTGCTTTTGGATTACAAGGAGCCCCTGCAGTCTTCATGCAATTCATTAATGAAGGACTGCATGAAAACCTGTATAAAGGGGTGCTGGTGTATTTGGATGACAATTTACAATGAAACCAAAGCAGAACACGTGAGGTTGGTTTGAGTGGTCCTTAAGAAGTTTCGGGCCGCTAAACTCTACGCCAAACTTTCCAAGTGCGAATTCCACCAGGACAAGATAGATTACCTGGGCTACCAAATTTCCCATGAGGGATTGAAATGGACTCTGAAAAGGTTAGGGCGGTGCTAGATAACCTTTGCCGGAATGAGAGACTTTAGATACCTCTCATTTGGAGTATTGCAGTGCTATATGGGACTGCCCTTGAAGAACATTTGGAAGCTATAGATAGTCCAAAATGTGGTGGCTCTAGTTGGTTTTGAGTACTCCCGAGGCACCTTTAAAACATCTCTAATTTGAGAGCTGCACTGATTGCCAGTTGATTTTGTGGTGCAGTTCAGGATGCAGGTTGTCATATTTAAAGTCAGGGTTCAGAGCCTTGATATTTGTGGGACCATTTTCTCTCTATAACATCTATCTGCCAATAAATCTAATATAGTGAGCTCTTCACTCCTCTCAATCAGAGATTGCCACCTATAGAATCAAATGAAACTTTCCATCTCAGTATCACAGCTGACACTGCATTGCCTGCACCTTTCCTCTTGATCTTGAGAAAATCAGAGGCAGCTATTTTATCCTCAGTGCCAGGGCAGCTATTACTACTCCTCTGGATGAGTAATTTACTTTAACTGTATGGTGTTACAATGTTTGATTATATTTATAATTTTTACATTATGATTTTAGCTCTAATCTTTGATGATTAAAACTTATTACTTTAACTCTTATTATGGATTTGGGAAGTTGCACCCTGCTCAGTTTTGGTAAAGTGCATTAACTAGAACAGCCTATAAACACTGCAAGTAAAAATAACTAGTGTTTATATAGCAATTATCTTTCCTCACTGTGCATACAACACACTAAACTACAACACTGAGATTGGTGCTTTGCCACTTAATTTGTATACAGTATTGTACAGAAGCTAGCTAGCAAGCTGCGCCCCAACATCGGCAGCGAAGAATCCCGCTCCCCCGGATAGGCGCCTTCCCCATCTTCAGAGGTTCGCGGGCTTCACTTAACTGGCCGAATCCTGCTGAGGTGGCCCAATTGCCCAGCTCCTGGGCTGCGCCGACCGAACCAGCTGCGCCCGGCACGCGCGGCTGACCGAGGGGGCTCCATTCGCCTAGTCGTGGGAACTCTGCCCGGGCCGGCCGTCGCTTTTCTACCGGTGCAGAAAAAGGGGAAGGGGAAGGGAAAGGGAGGAAGTGGTCGCCGCCCTCAGCCGGCCGGTTCTCGCTGAGGCGCCAGAACTGTCGCGTCGCCGTGATAGGAGCCTGTCTCCCCACAAGCGCCGGAAGGAGGCTGGGGCAGGACCTCCGGCTGACTTGCCGGCCATAAGGAGGTAGCTCGACTTGTCTGAGGTGAAGCTCGGCATGGCCGCCGCCCCAGGTAAGTGAGGCGAACTCGGAGGAAGAGTCCCCCCAGCCGTGGGCAGCAGCGCCTGCCGGTCCGCTGCCCCCCCCCCTCTTCATTTCGGTCGTTTCGGTAGCGGAAGAAGCGGAGCAAGGAACTTCTACTTCTCTTGCCTCGCTGACGCCCGATTCTGGCTCGCTCAGGTGGACGAAGAACGTCCGGCCAAAAGCCTCTGAGGGCGGCCAAGAAAGCGGCGCGTGGCGGACAAACTTGCCGCGTTCCTACGACGAGGTTTTCCGAGTTTCGTTGACAAGAGATCGGCGCTAACCGAGGTTCTGGTGGTTGGGCTAGCCCTTCTGCTGGCGGATGCTGAAAAGAAAGCAGGGGCTGAGTGCCTCTGCCTGGCGCAGCTTTAGACACCGTTCCTGTGCATATTCTTTTTGGGTTTTTTTATGGGAAAATTACCCAATAAGCCTCGCACTTTTTCAGTGAAACTTACTGGTGACTAGAAGCCCCTTATGGACGTTTTGTCTAAAACAGAAAAAAATGAACATAGGCTTTCTGATTTTGATGATTAAATAGGATAGATTATAGAAAGGAAAGAATTATGTTGTAATTATCGAGTAAGAGGTACATTTATAATTGAACTTGTAACTGCTTTAAAAAAGATCGGAAGTCACTTCTTTATCTTTTTTTCTTTTCTATTTTTCTTTTAACTCCCCCCCCCCTTCTTGCACTTTTAGCTTTCTGTTTGATTTCTTTCTTTTTCTTTTTCTTATACTTTTTATATAAGCTTGTTTTAGTTTTTATCTTCCTTCATAGATATATAAAGGGATTTGTTGCCAAATCAGCTTTGCACATAATACAGTAATATAAAGCTAGTCCCACTTGATGCTGTTAGGTTGCCCTAAGGAGTACGTGCAATCTAGCTGGATTCACATTGCAAAATGAGCCAGAAAGGGACCATATTTTAGCCCAGCTTCTTAACTGAAGCCTATGCATATAGTTAATTTATGGTTCCTCTAGAAAGACATTAAAAAAGGCTGAGTGAATCATAGTTGAGGGGTAATCGAGAGTAAGCATATGGTTCAAATACTGTCTTGTCTCTTTTTTCTGAATTACAGATGAATTCTTGTATAGCCAGACTGTTAAAAGTTCGGCAGCTGTTATCCCACACCATACTGGCTTCTGAAACTGATTCAGCTACAAATCAGATGTTCAATGTCTTTTCTTGTCTATATATATGCTTGACAATTGTTGAGATTATTTAGAAAGTCTTCAAATTGTCAGTGCTTCAAATCTCCTGCCTTTTTGCTGTTTCCATATAAATTCCAAAATTAGATATGATTACAATCTATTTAGAAAGTTGCTTAGATATCCTGCATTGCAGCAGCCAGATTGGAAAAAAAAATTCATGGAATTTAACAGTATGCTAAATTAAAAGCTAGAAACATGTAATTTAAAGTATACTTTTTATGTTTGTTAATTGCATTATATTATTTTCACTGTTCTTTATTTTACAATGTATGTATTGTAAATACCTTTGTCACCTACCTAGAGCACTTAAGTTATTATATATATTAGAAACTAAATAAAGTAACCAAGGTACATTATCATGTACAAATTGGACTATGCTGCTGTGAAATCAGCGGCTTTAAGTACCCCTAAATCTGCTAAGGATTGTAGCTAGAAAATACAACGAAGTTTCTCTTCCGTTTTTGAATGTAAGCTTCTGCATGGATAATGTACAAAGAGGGAACTCATGCAAGACCCTTTGAGGGGCTTTTTGAACTGTTCTGATGTAACAGTTTCATTTTACCCAGAGCTAAAAGCAGAGGAAGTGCAGTCCTATGGAAACATGAACTCTGTCTAAATTCTGGAATAGATTAAATAATCAGTCTGTGAGGATTTGGAAAACAATACATTGTTTGGAAGGGTTTGTTAAGAATAAATCATTTTAAACCAGAGAGCCAGTTTGGTGTAGTGATTAAGGTATCAGGCTAGAAACTGGGAAACCATGAGTTATAGTTCAGCCTTGGGCATGAAGTCAGTTGGGTGACCTTGGGCCAGTCACTTTCTCTCAGCCCTAGGAAGGAGGCAATGGCAAACTATTTCTGAAAAACCTTGCCAATAAAACTCTAGGGTCTTGTCCAGGCGGTTTCCAATCATTTGGACATGATTAAACAGAAAAAAAAAATCTAAATCAACCTGATCTCTTCTTTTGAGAGAACAGTTTAACTGACAGTGATAATGCAGTGGAGTGCACTTTGACTTCAGCAAAGCTTTTGACAAATTTCTCCTGAAATTCTGGTAAAGAAGGTAACTGAATATGAGCTGAATGGTATTCCCATTCAATAGATATAGAACTGGTTGAACAATCTTACCCAAAGAATAATGGCTCCATGTCAAGTTGGACAGAGATATCAAATGACATTCTGTAGGAATCTGCTTTAGGTCCTATACAGCAGGGGTCCCAAACCCCCAGATTGTGGAGTGGTAGCAATCTGTGGCCTGTTGGGAACTAGGCTGCGCAAGTGGCGGGTGAGTGCACAAAGCTTCATTTGCACATGCAGGGGATCTAGGTTGCACGGGAAACCGTCCTCTTCTCCCTGATGCTGACACCGCTGATGTTGCCAGACCAGTTCATGGAGCTAGAAAGGTTGGGGACCGCTGCTGTACAGTTCAATATATTTATGTTGATGAGGGATTAGAAAATATAGCAATAGCACTTAGACTTATATACCGCTTCATAGTGCTTTACAGCCCTCTCTAAGCGGTTTACAGAGTTAGCATATTGCCCCCAACAAACTGGGTCCTCATTTTACCCACCTCAGAAGGATGGAAGGCTGAGTCAACCTTGAGCCGGTGAGATTTGAACCGCCGAACTGCAGCTAGCAGTCAGCTGAAGTAGCCTGCAGTGCTGCACTCTAACCACTGCGCCACCTCGGCTCAAATATCATCAGAGCTGTAGATAACCTAAAGTTAGGAGACATAGAAAATCTCTGAGAGAACAGTATCAAGATTCAGAATTTTTTTTGGAAAAAAATGTTTTTCCCCAAAGGAGATTAACAGATGTGTCTAACTATATTTCTAAATTAATATATTTGGATTTCTCTGACAGATAAATTCACAAAAGTCTCCAAGAACAGTTATATTGCATTTAGATCCATTTGTATTAACATTTGCAAAATTAAAACATGTATAGTTCTGTAAAATGGTTAAGGATTAGCATTGGAAATTCCAGTCCCAATTAGGTTTGTTAAGTGAAGACTGTAGCTAGGGGGACCTTTGCACAGGTTCGCTTGGTGTACCAATTGCGACCCTACTTGGATCAAGAGGCTCTCTTCACAGTCACTCATGCCCTTGTCACCTCACGGTTAGATTATTGCAATGTGCTCTACATGGGGCTACCCTTGAAGAGTGTTCGGAGACTACAGTTGGTCCAGAATGCAGCTGCGCGAGCTGTTATGGGTACACCTAGGTACGCCCATATTACACCAATTCTCCGCGAGCTGCACTGGCTCCCTATTGGTCTCCGGGCACAATTCAAGGTGTTGGTTATTACCTTTAAAGCCCTGCATGGCTCAGGGCCAGGTTATCCAGGCTATCTTCAAGACCACTTTCTACCACCTAGCTCCCAGCGACCGGTAAGATCCCACAGAGTTGGTCCCCTCCGGGTCCCGTCAGCTAAACAGTGCCGGCTGGTGGGCCCGCAGGGGAGGGGCTTCTCTGTGGCTGCCCCAGCCCTCTGGACCCAGTCACCTCCTGAGATCTGGACTGCCCCCGCCCTATTGGCCTTCCGGAAAGCGGTGAAGACCTGGCTTTTCCGGCAGGCCGGGGGCCGTTGATCTCGCTGTTGTAATCCTGCGAGATCTGGCCATGAATGGTGTGCATGGGTTTTTAAATTGTTTTTTTAAATGTTTTTATAATGTTTTTTAATGTTTTTTTTATATTTCTGTTGTAAGCCGCCCAGAGTCCCTCGGGAGTTGGGCGGCATAGAAATTTAAATAATAAATAAATAAATAAGACCATCTGTTCTGCTGATAGCAGTGGTAGGATTCAAATAATTTAACAACTGGTTCTCTGCCCTAATGACTGGCTGGGTGGGCATGTGACTGGGTGGGCATGGCCAACTCAACGTTACTCACTTCGAGGAGTGCCTGGCCTCGCCTGGCCTCTCTTCTCGACCCTCCCCTCCCAGCCCCTCCTCACCTCGCCCGGCCTCTCCTTGCTGGGTGGCTCGCCTCGCCCGGCCTTCGAAATAAGCACAACACGGAAGGCTTCCGTCCTAGGAAATAAGCCCAATCAATGCCTTTCTCTCCACCAAAACAGGGTGGCCCATCTTCACGTCTTTTCAAGCACACCCTCTCTTCCAAACAATCCTGTGTATAAGATGAGCAATGCACACTGAACTGATCGGGAGGAGGAGGAGGGGCAGAATTTGAGCTACCTGATCAGGCGTGAGCGATCAGTTCGGCACAACTGCGCACTGTACAAGCAGCGCCTGACTCAAGTGTGGGAGTGCCTGGAGACTGATTGGAATTCACGATCTCAAAGGGTAAAAGCAACCAAGCAGCTGCATCCAGGCACTTTGCCACCGTTCACTCTTCCCCCTTGGCCTTAATTAGGGCTGAGGATGGCGAGAGTCGCAACCGGACTCCCGGTAGCAACGCCCCCTCCACTCGAACGAATAGAGCCTGTGTATCTTCCTCCTCGCTTCCACCGGCAGTGTTCTGCCCCAGCTACGAACCACAAAGAACGCAGCACACACAAAGTCCGTGCAAACCTTATTTTACTAAATAAAGACTACTAATACACTTTCTTAGTAGTTTGTTAAAACAAAAATACAGTTTCAATCAGTCTTTTATGAACAAGGGCTGTTAATTCAAATTCATTAACAGCTGACAAGAGTCCACAGTAAAATAACTCAATTCTTGATGCAATAGTCTTTCCGATATCAGTAATCTTACTGTGGGTTGGCAAGACGCCCAGAAGCAATTAGCAGAACAGATAACAGGAAAACCAGAGCCAAAGAGACGTTTTCTGAATCCTGAATTCTGATACACGAGGTGATTATGAAGAGTCCCTTAAATAGGCTAGGGGTGTGGCCAATTAGCCCCAAGCCTTACTCCCGAGGAGACCTCCTCCTCAGGAACCATTCCTGCCTTTTGGCAGCTCTGCGAGCCCGTGCATTGAGAATAGGCTCCTCCTCTTCTTCCTCTTCACTGATGGGAGCTTCTGGAGGTTCTGAAGGCCCTGGCTGAATCTCCGCCTCACCAACCTCCTCACTGTCCGTCTCAGGTACCAGCTGCACAGGCTGCTGGCACATCACCACAGCAGCCTCTTCGCTGTCGGAATCAGCTACCAGCTGCACGGGTCGCTGGCGGGCCACAACAGGCAGCCTCTCATAAGAGAAAGGCCAGGACCGCAGCCTAGAAAACCTAGGAGGCTGCCCCACCTGCCGCTCTGCACGAAAGACGCCTCCAAGGTTTTCTAGACTTTGGTCCCAGCCTTTCTCTTACGAGACGCTGCTGGTGGAAGCGAGGAGGAAGATACACAGGCTCTGTTCATCTGAGCAGAGGGGGCATTGCTGCCGGGAGTCCGGTTGCGACTCTCACCATCCTCAGCCTTAATTAAGGCCAAGGGAGAAGAGCCCGAAAGGTGACGAAGTGTCTGGAGGCGATGCGGCTGCTTGGTTGCTTTTACCCTTTGAGATCGTGAATCCCGATTAGTTGCCAGGCACTCCCACACTCCGGTCAGGGCGCTGCTTGTACAGTGCGCAGTTGCTCCGAACTGATCGCTCACATCCACTCAGGTAGCTCAAATTCTCCCCCTCCTCCTCCCCCAGATCAGTTCGGTGTGCATTGCTCATCTTATACACAGGATCATTTGGAAGAGAGGCTTCACTTGAAAAAACGTGAAGATGGGCCACCATGTTTTGGAGAGAGAGGCATTGATTGGGCTTATTTCCTAGGGCGGAAGCCTTCCATGTTGTGCTTATTTCAAAGGCCAGGTGAGCTGCCCAGAGTGGAAAGGCTGGGCGAGGCGAGTGGCTGGGAGGGGAGGGGCGGGGTGAGTCACACTATTCAGCCGGTTCACTGAACTCCACAAAAAATTAGCTACCGGTTCTACTGAACTGGTGCGAACTGGCTGAATCACACCACTGGCTGATAGTTTCCTGAATGCTATTGAATGCTCATTGATTGGAACATTACTCTTGTTGAACTAGCTGTAGGAGCTAAAGGATGCATATAATGAATATAGTTTCTGGCTAGGGTGATTAATACTTTAGAGGTGAAAAAGAAGATTCAAAAAAGATCTAAACTGACTTTAGTAGTGGGCTAAAATGAATAGGATGGAATATAACAGAAGAAGTGTAAACTTCTACATCTAAGTAGGAAAAATAAAAGGCACAAAAGTATGGGGGAGCCTGGCTTAGCAGTAGTATATCTGAAAAGGTTTTTGTCAACTACAGTTAAATTTGATCCAGTGTGCAGCTGCTAAAAAGGCAAATGCCTCCTCCTCTGACCTGCTGTTGACTCACCGACAGTCCCATTCACTTTAATGGGACGGGGGCGATACAGTAGTGACACAACAAGGTGAAGGACGTGGCAGGCAGCAGGTGAGTGGATGCTCGCTAACAGGTGCTGCCATGATGGATCTGAAATGACAGGTGCTCTTTAATATTATATTTATAAGCTGCTTAGAAGGTTTCACTTTCATTTTTACTGCTTGCCCTTCCTCCTCATACTTAGAGCCTGGTGGTACAGATGCATCTCTCTTTAAACAATCATACAGTTTGTAGTGTACACAGATTGCAAAACAATGGGATAAAGGAATATTCGTGAACTTTGTTTTATGATTTATCTCATGGTTACTGTGAAATTGTGTGAATGCATCAATGCAGTGCATGTTATCTCAGTTTGCAGAGCTTGGATTCATTGAGTTTACCAAAAATGTAAATATTGCAGAATATACAGCCTCATGCTACATAACTAAGCTCCATTTCATGCTGAATAAACTAAATTATTAATGTATCTTAAATAGAAAACTATCTTTAGATAGATTTTTTTACTCCAAAAGCATTTTATTAAAATAAATTTGATTAAAAAAAATCTGATTTAAATAAAAAAAATTGATATGTTTTTTTAAAAAAAAATCATCGATTTTTATTCACCCTGTTTGGAGTGGATTAAGACTTTCTTAAAGGGGAAAGGTCGTTTTAAGCTTTTTACACTGCTGTTGGGAGGAAATACTCCCCTGTTGGAGTTCTTCCAGCCGTGATGCAACTATCAGCACTTTGAAGAAATAATTGAATAATGAAGCAGAGCTGCCGGAAAGAAGCTTTTAATGACAAGGAACCAAGATGAGTGACATTCAGCAAGGCTTCTTGGCTAGCTAGAAAGATTGACATTCAAACGTGAGTTTACATACCCTTTCTGACTTTTGGTCTAAAACTGGTTTTTGGTGAAGTTTAATTCTGTGTTTATTGATGGGATAATTTTCCCTATTCAGCTTTGTTTGGAAGGAAAAAGGTTAATCTCTGTTCCTGAAAAGAAACTGGGTTGAAAAATCTGGCTAGTTCCTGTGTCTATTTGTTCTGGTAATTGGTTTAATGACCAACAGCTACTGTGTTTTCTCTTTTGCTACATTCTAGCGCTAATTGCTTTCTTTGTAGTTGGCTTATCTCAAGTGTTTACACTTGAGCTTGCCTGGGTTTGACCTCTGGCAATGACCCAGACAAGGCTTGTGTTTTAGTTTTAAAAGGATTTAAATTGTTGTGATTTAATTATTTGTACTGTGTTTTAATTTTCTCCTGCCTCATAGTTTCTTTTTCTATCTGGGGAGGGGTTTTTCCTTCACTCCTTTAGTGGTTCCTGGCACTGTTCTTTTGGGGTGTACTTCCAAGAGGCAGGATGCAAGCTTGGCACTGATTTTTTTACTGCCTTTCTGGGGGGCATGTGATCTTTCCTTTAATCTGGATGATTTCCTTAGGATATCTTGTGAGGTGACTGAGACCAGCTGGTATCTTTAAGTGGTGCAAATGGATCTAAGGATTGCTTCTCTTGGGTGTGCTCTTTCTGGAGAGCTTAAATGACCTCTCTGCTAAAGGGTTTCACTTTATGAGCAAGAGTTGGCTGCTGATAGTTATCATTGCATTTTAACTATTTTAATTCCTCAAGGTGCTCTGGCACCCTGCCTGATTTGTAACTTGCAGGTCTTTTTAATCTAATGATTGGTATTTAGGGCAGCTTTTTGCAAGCAAAGAAGGTTTTTGTATTTTTGTACAGGTAATCCTTGACTTACAACAGTTCATTTAGTGACCATTCAAAGTTACAATGGCACTGAAAAAAAGTGACTTATGACCGCTTTTCACACTTACGATCGTTGCAGCATCCCCACGGTCACAAGAGGCCAGGCGAGGAGAAGCACCCCTTGACCTGAGTGATGTCGAGTTGGCCATGCCCACCCAGTCACATGCCCACCAATCCACGCCCACCCAGCTGGTCATTAGGGCAGAGAACCAGTTGTTAAATTATTTGAATCCCACCACTGGATACAATAGGCCACACAATCGAGCAGAAAAATTAGATGTCCTTTTCGCTAACCAACTAACAAATATACCGTATTTTTCGGACTATAAGACGCACCGGTGTATAAGACGCACCAAGATTTTGAAGAGGTAAGTAAGAAAAAAAAGTTTTTGCCCTCCCCCAGCCCCCAGAAGCACTCTGCAGACCTCCCAAACCCTCTGCGCACCCGTTTTCACGTGGGGCAGGGCTTCGGGAGTCCAAAAATGGCTGTATTTGGTGTATAAGACGCACCAACATTTCCACCCTCTTTTAGGGGGGAAAAAGTGCGTCTTATACTCTGAAAAATACAGTATGTAGGAAACACACTACAATAGTTATGGGGGACTTCAATTACCCTGACATCAATTGGAAGACTAATTCTGCACCAAGTGAGTAATCAAATAAGTTCCTAACCAACCTACCTGACAACTTTGATGTCCAAAAGGTAGAGGCGGAAACCAGAGGGACAGCCATACTGGACTTAATTCTTACAAAAACAGAAGAAATGATAGAGGGAGTTGAAACTGCAGGAACCTTGGGTGAGACTGACCATGTCATACTAGAATTCAACATAACGCAAACACAATCAATAGAACATAATGATACCTGAGCCTTAGATTTTAAAAGAGCTTATTTTAATAAACTCAGAGAGAACTTGGGAAAGATTCCTTGGATGAAAATTCTAAAGGGGAAAATAATTGAAGAATCTTGGGAAACTTTGAAAAATATGATCATAAAAGCCCATACAAGCACAAAACCACTGAGAAAGAAAAACAAGAAATCCAAGAAGAAACCAGCATGGCTGCACAAGGATCTCTCTGACAAATTGAAAGACAAAAAGGACAAGTACAAAAAATGGAAAGAGGGACATACAACTAAGGCAGAATATCAGCAAATAGCCAGGCAAAGACGAAGTCAGGAAAGCAAAGACTCAGAATGAACAAAGACTTGCAACAAAAGTTAAAGATAATAAAAAAAGGTTCTTCCAACATATAAATAACAAAAAAAGGAAACAGTTGGTCCACTAAAGAGAGAAGATGGCAAGGAAGTAACAGGCAACAGAGAGAAAGCAGAGCTGCTTAACTCATTCTTTGCATCGGTCTTCACACAAAAAGAAACTACAGCCCAACCTACCAGAAATATAATTGCAAAAAACAGACTGGAAACGAAAGTTAAAATAAGAAAAAAACAATAAGAGAACACCTGTCTGAACTTGAGGAATACAAATCACCAGGACAGGATGGATTACATCCCAGAGTTCTAAAAGAGCTGGCAGATGTCATCTCAGAACCACTGCACCACATCTTTCAAAAATCCTGGAACACCCGGGAACTACCAGAGAACTGGAAAAGAGCTGATGTGGTTCCCATCTTCGGTCTTGGAGGGAAGGGGTGTCGGCGTTCCTGGGGCTTGGGTTGGGGGGGGCAGCAGTCTGGAGAGCTTTGCCAAAATAGATCCAGGAAACTACAGACCTATCAGCCTGACCTCAATACCAGGGAAGATGTTGGAAAAGATAATCAAGCAACAAATCAGCGAACACCTAGAAGCAAACAAAGTAATAACTAAAAGCCAACATGGGTTTGTCAAAAACAGATAAAAAACAGACTAATCTTATTGCAGTCTTTGACAAAGTGACAAAATTAGTGGGCCAGAGGAAAGCTGTGGATATAATTTATTTGGACTTTAGTAAGGCATTCGACAAAATAGACCACAACCTACTACTTGATAAGCGAGAAAAAAGTGGGATAGATAGCATCACCACCAGATGGATTTGTAACTGGCTGACAAACCGTACTCAACAAGTAGTCCTTAATGGGTCTACGTCTACATGGAGGGAAGTAAGCAGTGGGGTACCACAAGGTTCTGTCTTAGGCCCACTACTCTTCAATATCTTCATAAACGACTTAGATGAGGAAATAGAAGGGGAACTTACCAAATTTGCAGATGATACTAAGCTGGTAGGAATAGCTAACACCCTAGAACAGGTGTCGGCAACCGCATGCGGCTCTTTCATCCCCCTGCTGTAGCTCCTTCTTGGCTGAACCCACCACTGGCTGGCCCCTCCCCTCGACCTCCCCTCCCAGTCACTCCTCGCCTGCCCTGAGAAGCTAAGGGTGATGGCGGGGGATGGAGACTCGCTCCATATTCCAGAGCGGGAGCAAAGCTCCCCTGTACCTGCCCCATCTTGTGAGCACTTCTTTCTGCCCTTGTTGGTGCTGCGCGCACCTCAGTCGCTCGGAGAGACGCGCGACTTGCTCTCCGCCCTGAGACACTGACCTGGCCTGGCTGTGGCTGACGCTGTTGCTCTCGCCACCTCCATAGCCTGCCCACTGCTCTCGCAGCACAGTTATATTTAGTGTGCTTCACAATGGGGGAGACGGTGTTTCCTCCTCCTCCTCCTGGAGTCCATTACGACGCAGCGCATTGGCCACAGCCGGGCCGGGCCAGTGTCTCAGGGCAGAGAGTTTCTCAGGGCAGGTGAGGAGTGACTGGGAGGGCAGGGCGAGGGACGGGGCCAGCAACTGGTGGGTTCAGCTGACAGGGAGCTACAGCAGGGGGACAAAAGTTCTTCATTTATCTGGGAACCTGAAATGAGACTTGATTTAAATCATATGGTAAAAAGCACCCAAAGAAGAAGAAAGAACAACATCAGCAAAAAAAAAACCAACACCAACCCTCGCCTGTTTTTGGAAATGGTTCAAGAGGGAACACACATGAGAAAGAGAGAAAGAGAAAGAGAGACAGAGAGAGAGAGAGAGGGAGAAAGAGAGAGAGACAGAGGGAGAAAGAGAGAGATGAGAGAGAGAGATGAGAGAGAGAGATGAGAGACAGAGAGACAGAGAGAGAGAGAGACAGAGAAAGAGAGACAGAGAGAGAGACAGAGAGAGGGAGAGTGAAAGAGAGAGGAATTGAATGGAATGGAATTCAGAAAGGTTTCTCTTCCCCACCCCCATTTGCTCTTCTAGCACACCGGACGGACGGACTGACAAATGGTTTCCTTTACTACGGTTTCTATGCTGCTCTGTTCCCCCAAACTCTTCCTTTCCAGAGGGCAAAGGGGTTTGGTCTTTGAAAAGGCACTAAGAGTGGACACTAAGAGGTCAACATGTGTATACATCTTTGGCATTACCAAGTAACAATGATTCCAATGTCCCACCAGTGAGGGGCACAGCAAAACTGTATTATGTTTTATAACAAATAATAATAAAAAAGGTTTTATGGACATAAAATTGACAGAGTGTACGTCTGGGGCAGGCATGATGGCATCACATGTAGAAGAGGCAGCCGGGACGGTCATGATTTTGTGTGTTACATGTCTGCTCCACCATTGTAACGCATCCACAAAAAGAAAAGCTGTTTCTGTTGTTAAAGAGCCAACAATAAATAGGTTTTCTTTTTATTAACGCGTACAAAGATGGAGCAGAGATGTGACATACTATCAGCAAGATTCTCCTTTCCTCGTCCTTCTCAAACTTGTCCAGTCCCCTTAAAAACACTACACTTTCTGGCTATCATGTTTTTTGACAGTTTGAAAAAAAAAATACTAACAACACTCCAATACTGGAAGTCTTTAGGAAGAGAGTGGACAACCATTTGTCTGCAGTGGTATAAGATGGAACTTATAAGGGACCGGAGACTAAAACAGATGATGAACGGTTGCAGGAACTGGGCATTGCTAGTCTAGTGAAGAGAAGGACCAGAGGAGACATGATAGCAGTGTTCCAATATCTGAGGGGCTGCCACAGAGAGGAGGGGGTCAAGCTATTTTCCAAAGCACCTGAAGGCCAGACAAGGAATAATGGATGGAAACTGATCAAGGAGAGATTCAATCTAGAAATAAGGAGAAATTTTCTGACAGAACAATCAACCAATGGAACAGCTTGCCTTCGGAAGTTGTGGGAGCTTCATCACTGGAGGCTTTCAAGAAGAGATTGGACTGCCATTTGTCAGAAATAGTGTAGGGTCTCCTGCTTGGGTGGGGGGTTGGACTAGATTACCTACAAGGTCCCTTCCAACTCTGTTAATCTGTGTATAAGTGTTCGTGCAAAACCTCATTAATCAGTTGCATCAATATGTCAGGAGCCCCCTGAAGCCCAAACTGGAGGACTCGGAATTGGAAACATGCTGGGGAGCAATTAAATGCGGTTTTCCATTCATCCCCTTCTTTTATGCACAACTGGTTATAGGCTTTTCTGAAGTCCAGCTTGGTAAAAAAAATTCCACTTTGCTAGATGGGCTAACAAGTCCTTCATTAGCAGTAGGGGATATACATTTTCTACACAGATCGCATTGAGCCCATGATAGTCCATGCATAGATGAAGAGAGCCATCTTTCTTTTCCCAGAATAGCACGGGAGCCATCATGTGCGACTTTGTGGGTTGAATAAAAACCCTGGCTAAGTTCTTACACTTGCAAGAAAAAGTATGTGAACCCCTTGGGATTACGTGGAGTTTTGCATGAATTGGTCATAAAATGTGCTCTGAACGTCATCTAAGTCACAACAATAGAAAAACACAGTCTGCTTAAAATAATACTACACAAACATTAGATGTTGCCATGGTTTAATTGAACATAACATGTAAACATTCACAGTGCAGGGAGGAAAAAGTATGTGAACCTTTGGACTTAATAACTGGTTGACCCTCCTTTGGCAGCAATAACCTCAACCAAACGTTTCCTGTAGTTGCAGATCAGACCTGCACAACGATCTGGAGTAATTTTGGACCACTCCTCTTCACAAAACTGTTTCAGTGTAGCAATATTCTTGGGATGTCTGGTGTGATTCGCTCTCTTAAGGTCATGCCACAGCATTTCAATCGGGTTGAGGTCA
>QLTV01004250.1:1498504-1538789 GCA_003457575.1 Thermophis baileyi | reverse complement strand
GTGCTTCTTGAAACCAGTAAACCCAAACCAGGTGTGTGTTTTTAAAGGGCAGGACAGCTGTCAGCCACACATCCAATATCATCACACTGATTGGAGTCAAGGTTGGCTCACTCCTGGCTCCAATTAGCTCTTGGAGAAGTCATTAGGCTAGGGGCTCACATACTTTTTCCTCCCTGCACTGTGAATGTTTACATGTTATGTTCAATTAAACCATGGCAACATCTAATGTTTGTGTAGTATTATTTTAAGCAGACTGTGTTTTTCTATTGTTGTGACTTAGATGACGTTCAGAGCACATTTTATGACCAATTCATGCAAAACTCCACGTAATCCCAAGGGGTTCACATACTTTTTCTTGCAACTGTATCTATGATCACCCTCAGTTCCTCAGCTCTCTCGATGTCATAGAGTAGAGCTTGGGTTTGGGTAATTTGGCCCCAGGTAGAATTTCAATGATGCAGTTTGGGGGCTAGTGGAGTAGAAGCACATCTGAATCCTGTTCACTGGCGATTTCTTTCAAGTCCCAGTACTCTCTTGGGATTAGCAAAGTGAGATTTCTCTGCTTGCATGCTATTGCTGCGCTTTCCCCTTTCACTTTCCTAATTGGCAGTGTGTGATTGGCTCCTTGCCGCCCTTTTTAGCTCCTGTGGATGCCGAGGCTCAGCAATCAGCTGCCCGATGACGTTCTTTACCACACCGAAAGCATCTGGCCCTGCAGCAGCGAGGGCTGGCGTTTTGTTTTCCTGGTTTTGAAGGTTCTCTTTTTTTTGGCCCGAATAATCATCGCTGCTGTTGGTTGGTATGTGCATGGTACTTGGCCAAGTCAATTTCCACCTTATCTGCCAGGACATACCATCCTCGGATGGTCCTTTGTATCCCCCTGGACAGACAGAACACTTTGTTGGCCAACCTCTCATGGAAGCACTCTATCAGCATGCCCTGGGGCTAATCTGCCAGTTTGCTGGCCACGCTTCAGAACTCTTGAATGTAGGCTGTGACGGGTCTTCTTCCTTGTTTGAGGATTTTGGCCTGGTTCATACCTTCCGGTCAGCAAGTGGGTCTTCGAACCGCTTCCTTAAGGCAGCCATAAATCTATTGAACTGGCGCAGCTTCACGGTGTCATCATCATGGAGGGCCACCAGCCACTGTGTGGCTTCCTCCTCGAAGGCCATGGTGATGTACCGCACTTTGGCCAAGTTGTTCAGTAGGTCTGCCCCATACTCGTCCATGTAATTCCACAATTGGAATTACAATTGTGGAATTGTGGAATTGTACAATTGTTAGGAGGAAGGCCAGCTATTTCGCATCTCCATTGAATTTCACTCCTAGCACCAATGGACTGCAGTCCCCTCTTCCCAGGAGAGTGGCTCCGGTCGGTGGTGGAGCTGGTCAGGCAACTGCTGGCTGGGCTGCTGCCCCCTGGGTCTGCTGCACCGGTGGTGGATCTGGCCACTCCGGAAGGTCTTGAGTTCTCAGCTTGTCAAAGGCATCCCTCAGAAAATCAGTTGCCTGCTCAAGCACCATCGTGTGGAGATTGGGTTCGTCTGGTATGGGCTCACATGCCTCTGTGGAGCGCCAGGCTTGGGATTGGTTCCTGTGGCTAAGAGTCACTCTGGGGGGAGGTTTATCCCAATCGTCCAATCTCCTGACTCTGATCGATCACCAGGCTTTCAGTCGGGAGCTTGCTTCTATGGGGTATCTCTGCTTCTTCTAGCCCGGGGATATTCCCCACTGTCTCTCAGTTTCGAAGTGGCTGACCCCCCAGGTCTCCATCTCCTCCTTCTCTCCTTCATGGTCTGACATCTCTTGCACAATCTCTGCAGTAGAGTTGATTCTCTGGGTAGATTGTTACTGCTGATTTGGCTTAATGTTGAACTTGTCCCAACTCGTTCATTAGGAAGAAAGAGCCTTCGACTGCATTCATAGTGAAAGGTATACTTTACTAGAGCCAAGTGGTTACAAGTTAGGAAAAAGCCAGATCTGAGGTTTGCATATGAAAACTGCCTTACTTTCCCAGGTCCCAGGTCCTTCCCCCACAGTATCTCTCTGGTGTCCAATTGGATTCAAACAAATTGTTTTGGTAACAGTTCTGATGCTTGGCAGGCTCAGCGATGGTCCACATTCCATTCCCATGCTTGTGGCCTGAGATGTCTCTGGCAGGCTCTCAGTGTACTGTATTTTTCGGAGTATAAGACGCACTGGAGTATAAGACGCACCTTAGTTTTTGGGGAGGAAAATAAGAAAGCTGATTGGTGGGTGGATGGTGATCCCCGAATACCCCCAATCAGCTGTTCTCAGAGGTGAATTTTAGCAACAGGTTCGTTGGTTGTGAGCTCTTTGCCTTGCTTTTTTTTCTGCCTCTTAAACCTCCGTTTGAGAGGCTTTTTTTCTGAAGCTCCGTTTGAGAGGCTTTTTTTCTGAAGCTCCGTTTGAGAGGCTTTTTTTCTGAAGCTCCGTTTGAGAGGCTTTTTTTCTGAAGCCCTGTTTCAGAGGCTTTTTTCAGCCTCTGAAACCTCCGTTTGAGAGGCTGGGCAGGGCTACATTCGGAGTATAAGACGCACCCAGATTTTTACCCTCTTTTTGGGGGGGAAAAGGTGCATCTTATACTCCGAAAAATACGGGTAGTTTTGATTTCTGGTCTTCCCCTCCTATATGTTGGCCCTCTCCCCCCAGGGTTCATGGCAGTCTTGCATCAGCAAAGCAGTGATGGGGTGAAGCACGATGGCAGCACTGACATTTGATTCAATTAGTATAACTTAAAATCCCATTTGTAAGATCAAGTTTATTTTACTTTTCAGCAGAACAACACTGTGATGCTTGCAATGTGCTGATTGTATATGGAAAAGATGCTGATGAATGGTGTCAGTATCTTCAGAGTCTCTTGCACTCATGCCAAGAAATTCAGAGCTATAAAGTGAAGAGTAGAGCTTCTATTTCCATGGAGGAACAGGTTCTCTTCAAGAACAGCAAGTGTATAATTATTCTACTGTCATCTGAATTGGTACAGAGCTTCTGTATTCCTGCTGTACTTCAGAGTCTGCAAAATGTTCTACAACCTCCATCAAAAGTGGTGAAATTTTTCTGTGGTGTTTCAGCATGTGAGAATTACGATGAGTTTTTCAAAGACTGGTCTCAGTGGAAAGAGCTTACCTATGATGATGAACCAGAGACCTATGTTGATGCAGTCATAAAAGTTATTTCAGAAGCAGGTAAGGTGCTATCTTTTTTTTAATGTCTCCACTCTCCATTCTGGGTATGGCTTTACTCTGCATTGTATAGTATCATTTATTTTTCTTCTGTGAGCTGCCCAGAATCTATTAGAGTTAGATGGTATCTAAATCAAATCAAAAATTAAATAAATTTAGTTTATTAGTTAATTAACTTTAATTTGAGACTTTCTCCAGACTTTTATCATGTATTGTTTTCTAAACCTTCCTTGAAAAAAAGGCTTGCACTTTTTTGTATTCAGAATATTTAACTTTGCATGCAACTATAAAATCAAATACTGATGCTTTTTTTCTTGTTTCATGTTATAAATCTGAGAGATACAGGTAGTCCTCGAATTACGACCACAATTGAGCCCAAAATTTCTGTTGCTAAGTGAAACATTTAAGTGAGTTTGACCCATTTTATGACTTTTCACAGTTGTTAAGTGAATCATTGCATTTGTTAAGTTAATAACATGGTTGTTAAGTGAATTTGCATTCCCCATTGACTTTGCTCATCAGAAGGTCACAAAAAAGGGATCACATGACCCCGGGACACTCCAAACGTCATAAATATGAATCAGTTGGCAAGCATCAGAATTTTGATCATGTGACCATGGAGATGCTGCAACGATCATAAGTGTGAAAAACGGTCATAAGTCCCTTTTTTCAGTGCTGTCACTAGATGAACTGTTGTAAGTTGAGGACTATCTGTAGTTTGGTGTAGTGGTAAAGATATCAGGCTAGAAACCAGGAAACCTGAGTTCTAGTCCCACCTTAAGCACAAAGCCGAGGTGATCTTGGGTCAGTCACTCTCTCTCAGCCCTAAGAAGCAGGCAAACCACTTCTGAAAATATTTGCCAAGAAATCTGAAGGGACGTGTCCAGGCATTGTGCAAGAATTGAATGGATATGATTGATTGGAAAAAAAAATGTTATAAATATATTTGACTGCAGAGGAGAAAAATTACAAGTGACTGGGGCCAATGTCAGTGGATAATTTACTACAGGGGTGTCAAACTGGCGGCCCACGGGCCAGATGCATCACACACAAGCCATGCCCACCCCGGCTCCACAAAGGCAAAAAATGTTGTGATACATCACGTGACATCATGTGATGAGATCGAGTTTGACACCCGTGATTTAATAGAATGAAACTTTGTTAAATTAGATGCTTCATCAGGGCTATCAATATTATATGTCTACAAAATTACGTAAATACAGAGTTCCAGAAGGACAACCATCACTGCAGCCCTCCACCGATCTGGGCTTTATGACAGAGTGGCTAGACAGAAGCCTCTCCTCAATGCAAAACACATGAAAGCCCACTTGGAATTTGAAAAAAAAGCACCTGAAGGACTGTGAGGAACAAGATTCTCTGGTCTGATGAAACTAAGATTGAACTGTTTGGCCTCCATTCTAAATTTTATGTCTGGAGGAAACCAGGCACCACTCATCACCTGCCCAATATCATCCGAACATGGTGGTGGCTGTTTTTCAGCAGCAAAGACTAGGAGATTTTTAAAAATAAATTTGCAGATAAATAAATATCTAAACTTCTGTGTTCACTTTGTCATTATGGCATACTGAGTATAGATTAATGACAAAAAATGAATTTCAACTGTAGAATCAGGCTGCAGCATAACAAAATTGACAAAAATGAAGAGGGTCTGAATACTTTCTGAATGTACTGTAATTGCTAAATAATTAATGTCCTCTACAGGATTTTCTTGTAGTTGCTTTTGGGCTACAAAGAGCTCTTTTTCAATATATTTTCACCTCTTTCTATGCAGGACGAGAAAAGATATATCAGTATATAAGCTAATGTTTTAACACAGAGGTCCCCAACCCCTGGGTCATGACCCACTACTGGGCTGCGGCCCATTTGGAACTGGCCCGTGCAAGGGGTGGGCAAGCGTGTGTACATGCATAGCTCCATTTGCATGAGTGGTGGGTGAATGTGCAAGCGTGCAAAGCTCCAATTGCTTCAAGGTGAAGAAAACAACTTTTCTCTGTTTAGTTAGAGTTAGAAAATATTTCTCGGTCCCCTAACCTTAGTGCTCAAAGATGGCTAAGGTATGTACCCCTCAATTCTTTGGGTTTCAAAATCATGGAAAAAGGAGGCTCATGAGGAACAAAACTTTCTGGCTTGTGAAAAAGAGCATCCACTTGCCTGTCTTATGAGGAGCAAATTTGTGGGTACTGATTTTATGTAACTTTCTGCAGTCTGAAAGTTTACTTGTAATTAGTGTTAATATAAATGGGATGGGGATTCCCCCCATCACATCTTTCTTGCTGTTTTTCTTAGTTTATTAAAAATAGCCTTATTGAATTCCATGATTTGAGTCTTTATAGCAAGTTTTTTGTTAAAATCAAGGATTCTTTATAATGTGAATCACTTGTTCCCGAAGTTCCCTCCGCTTTAATATTTTTAATCCCTATGTCTAAAATATCATATCTCCTAGTTATGTGCAGTATTCTTGCCCTACTCCCTACTCAGAGATGAACTATTTGGTATGCATTCCGTTTATTCACCCAGAAACTTTATTTGCCTCATATATTACTAACTGCTCACATTGTAATTAGTCATCTTCATATTTGCACAATACATTCCATAATTCAGTTGTATATCTTTTATCACACTCTTTCTATAAATAAACAAACTTACAAGAAACATTTTCATATATTTTTAAATGACTTGCTGAAGAGCAAAATTCTGGTCTGCAGGTACAATTACTTTTCTGTATTCTTTTGTTTCCATCTATTCCATCTATTCATTAACCATCCCCCTTCCCATTTCACTAATTTATGTTCTTTTTAACAAAAAAAGCTTCCACAGTTTTCCAATTATTCCTATTATTCAGAATATATTTGAAAGAATAATTTCTAATATTCATTTCTGGCTATATAGTTGAAATTGATCTTGGCTTCTAGGTCTATCATGGAAATTGTAATCTAAAACATTTGGAAGACACTAACCAGTTTGTCACTAAGTGAATGATTGATTGATTGCCATCAAGTTGCTTCAGCACTTAGCAACCACACAGACACTTTATCTCCAACCTGCTTTTTTAGGTCTTTTGAGAGTGGATAATAGTCGTCTTCAATTGCTGCTGTAGTAGTTGAGTCCATCTGCTTTATCTTTTGTTGCTTTTTCCTTTCATTATGGATTTTTCAAGAGACCTATGGTAGGTATTTGCTTAATGTATCCAAAGTATGATTATTTGATCCCAGTCATTTGTGCATTGAATGAAAACTCTGGGTTGATTTGTTCAATAATCCATTTGTTTGTTTTCTTGGCTTTCTCAGGAGTCTTCTCCAACAACAAAGTTCAAAAGCATAAATATTTTTTCTTTCTTGTTTCTTCAAAGACCAACTTATTTCCATAGACTATCACAAGGAAAATCAGAATCTGCATGATTCTGATCTTTGTTGGCAAGCTGGAGGGAGTTAGGGCCTAACTATCTGGAAAGTACTGTATAGTTTTCTTCCTTCTGTGAAATATTGGTTAAGCAATAGATATGTAATGGCATGTCAATTCCTGTTTCTCTCTTAAATTAATATTGTGGTAGGGCTCAAATTTGAAAATACCAAAGCAATGCACTTAGTACTATAGAGTCATTAGAAAAAACCCTATTTTATTCTTACACCCTGATATAATAAAATGACATTACTGGACTACTGTAGTCTTTGCTCTTGATTTGGCTTTTCTCAAAGGGCTGATATACCCTCTGCAAAGGTTCCACCCATTAGTTCTTCTTCCATGCATAGGCAGTGGCCAGGCAATGGAAGGGCAAAAAAGCAGGGGAAAAATAATAAGCACAAAACACTTGTGAACAAGGAGGAAAGGGATAAACTTTCAAGTCAGGGAGTAGAAGGTTAAGAGCAAAGCATCTCCTAGAAAATAACCTGAGACTTCCAACAAAAAAAGTGCATATTGCTTCATAAAGGGTCAAAAACTCTTGTAAATTCTTAATTTTTAAAAAATCTCTAAATTCCCTTTTTTAAAGAAAAATTCCTTTTTAATTTTTTAAAATTTCTTTATTTTTTTTTCAATTTTTCAATCCTTGTTCCAATTTTAATCTTTTTTCAACTCTTAAATGTCATTCTTAATTTTAAATTCTTTTTCCAATTTTTAAATCTTTTTCAATTTTAAAATTCTTTTTTCAATTTTTTTTCAAGTTTTCAATTTCTTTTTTCAACTACACATTTGAAAAAAAAAACCAGTACTTATTTTGAGATTCAGCCGGTTCAGACCGGTTCAGGCGAACTGGTTGTTTAATTTTTGCACAATTCGGAGAACCGGCAAATCACACCACTGGCTGGCCCCACCCCACCCCTCCGCCCCTCCCACTCACTCCTTATCTCGCCTCGCCCTCCTTGGCTGATGCCTAGAGTCACGCCCATGGCATAGCTGCTGCTGCTTTCTGATTCCCTCGCTTGCCTTGACCACGCGGCTCAGGTGAGTTCTGCCTGGTGAGCCTTCCTTCGCCGATCTCCGCTCAGCTGCCTCCCATGCGGCCACTCTTCACCTGGCCTGAGAAGGGGGAGGGGGCCCACCACGCTCGGCCAAAGTGCTGCAGGGGGAGGGACATGGCGAGGCTCAGCCGTCTTTCGGGCCAGGCTCCAGGAGGGAGGCCCAAGAGAAAGCGCTTGGTCCGGGCACATAGCGCCGTAGCACAGTACTCTCCCCCAAGGGTCACCCGCCACCCGGAAGCGGTGAGTCGCCCCATCGCAGGTTGGATGCGGGACCCGAGGTGGAGGGGAGGGTGAGTGGGCAGCAGCCGAGAGCCGGGCCTGAAAGGAGGCCAAACCTTGCCATGTTGCCCCCGAGGCGTCCCTTCGGCCAAACGGGCAGGTCCAGAGCGGGTCTCCCTCCCATGGTATGCCGCTTCCTGCATTTAATTTTGGAGCTGCCCGGGCGAGGGCAGCCTGCCGTATCCAGGCCCAGTGGTACCCCCCGAGCAGCGATCTCTGCTGCCGCTACTGCACAAGCCAGCCAGCCTAGCCCGAGCCTGCCAGGCGCTTCTGGCCAGTCCCCCAGGGACCGCGAGTGAAGGAACAATTGCCCTCCACCAGCCGGCCCAAGCCCACCTGCCCGGTCAGGTTGTGGGAGTGCCTGGCCTCCCAGTCACCCCCACCATCTGGAACGGCAGCATCAGCACGCTCCCGTCATCTGAGAAACACTAAAGCCTCCGCGGCCTCGTGTTGTGCTACCTGGCTGCCTCGGGAGCGAGGGGGAATAAAGAGGCCAGCCAGCAGCCCGAAGCATCATTTACTTTGCTCTTCCGCCTCCGCTCTTGCAAAGTGAAATGCCTTTTCTCTTGCCGTGCGGCCCTCCCGATCTTTGAGACTGCAGCGGCTCCCTAAATGAGAAAGATGAGCCGGGAAGAGAAAAGGCAGCGGAGGTGGGAGAGCAAAGCAAGTGAGTGAACCTTTGCCTGCCGGCTGGCCACTTCATTCCCCCTCTCTCCCGATGCAGCTGTCTTGCCCCGGCACATGCGCCTCCCAGGCTTTGCCTGTATACGTTTTTTAAAAGTTAAAAAACCGAGGCGAGGGGAAAAAAAAGTGATCCGTCAGGGCAAGCCCAGCTGTTTCAGACTTTAACCCCATGATACAGGCAATGCTGTGTGCTCCTGTTGACCCAGAAGGCAGGAGGGCAGGCTGGCCATCACGGAAATGGGGATAGGTTAAATGCTGCGAAACGGGGGGGAAGATCAGGCAGACGCGTTTCGCCTGCGCGCGTCAACAAAACAAACACCTAGAACGTGGGCCTAGATCCCACCTTCTGATGCCACAGGATGAGTCCTCCGGGACGATGTGCACCATTTGGCCGCTTTTGGTTCCTCTCCGTTAAAGCTGGCACCTTGAGAAAGAGAAGAGGGGAATGTCTCGAGACCCACAGGCGCAGCGAGGGGAATGGCAAGCTCGTGGGGAGGGGAAAAGAAGAAGAGAGCGAGGCCCCAACAGAGGGGGGGGGAGAGGAAGGGGGCGGTTGTAATGTTGGTGCTCAGGGCCGCGACATGGTCTCAAACCCCTTCCTGCCGGGAAGTGGACGGCTCTATCAGGCTTGTGCTTGCTTGTGAAGTAAGAAGAGGGGGGAAGGGCGACACCACGCGTTTCCCATTTTGGTAGCCCCCTGTAGGGAAAATAATTTTTAAAAAAAACGTGCCTCGGGCCGGGCTGCCAGGCTAGCGGCAGAACCACGCCCAGGATGGACCCGCCACACCACCCATCTGTCGGCAGTGGATAGTGTGTACAAAATGAGAGGCTTTGCCTCCCCTGGGCAGTAGAGCTGCATCTCTCATTAGTGCCGGAGAGGCTGAGGAGAAGGTGTTGCGTGCCTGCCAAAAGTCTTTCTGACACCCTCACCTGTAGCAGAGATGATAATATCAACTGTCTCTAGCCCCTAATTCTCCTTAAGCATTGCCAAATGAGGGACAGCACTGGTAGACTTTCTAAGCCTGTGGAGGGAGGGAGGGAGGGAGATATCCGATCTAACCTCTGCGTGCATGTGTGTATGTGTGTGTGTGAGAGAGATCTGATCCAATTTCAGAGAGTTATATCAGGGCTGGCAGCAGTGTGCGCTCTCTCTCTCTCTCTCTCTCTCTCTCTCTCTCTCTCACACACACACACACACACACACACACACACACAAACACAAACACAGAGGTTGGATCTTTATTTCTTTCCTCCCGCGGCCCCACCCACTGGAGACCCTTGGATTCCCTCCCCAACCCCTGGATTCGCTCCCCAACCCCTGGATTCCCTCCCCAACCCCGTCTGGCCCATACAGGCACCATCCATGCGAGTGATGTAGAGTTGGCCACAAACCAGCATTCCTGCGGCAAGAAAAAATGTATTCCAGACTTCCCTAGGAAAAAAAAGGCAAATATTAGTGATAAGAAATTCAATTCTTAGGGGAACAGAAACTATAGTCTGCAGACCAGGCAATCTAGGGAGGTATATAGACTCCCTGGAGCAAACATCAAAGATGTAACTGAGTACCTTACTAAAATAACCCCATGGATTACTACCCCTTTCTTCTGCTATATGACACAACAATGAATCTGAAAACAATAACAAGAGATTACGAACAGCTAGGAAAAAAAGTTAAAGAATTAGGAGCACAAGTAGTGTTTTCATCTATACTTCCAACAAAAGGCCAACATTCAATGAGGGAGCAAACTGGTGTCATCAACAGAACTTTGGCTTCCTAGACCATGGTTTGCATTACCTAGATGAAGGGCTACTGGCAAGGGATGGACTGCACCACACAAGAACTGGAAACAATATATTCGGAAAACGACTGGCTCATCTTATCAAAAGGGCTTTCAACTAAAATTGAGAGGGGAGGGGGGCCAATCTTCACGACTTATAGAGCCTAATTCCAAGCAAAAACCACTAGATAACCAATCACATAAGGAGGAAAGAGAAAAAAGAAAGAAAAAAAGAAAAACATAATGAAGTAGAGAGTTATTGAAAGGATGGAAATCCCAGTTACAAAGTAGGAGATATAAGAAACATACCCAAGACCAATAAAGGATTCAAATGCTTACACACTAACGCTCAACGTTTAGGGAACACACAGGGTGAACTTGAACTATTAGTACATGAAGGCAGATATGATATAGTTGCCATTACTGAATCTTGGTGGAATCATGACGGAATGTACTGATGGAAGGATACAAACTATTCAAAAGAAACAGACCTAACAAAAGAGGAGGTGGAGTTGCATTATATATAAAAGATCACTACATCTCTACTGAAATACACAAAACCAAGGATGAAAGCCTCCTAGAATTCATATGGGTTAATATAAAAGGGGAAAAAATGACATAGCTATAAGCATATACTACAGGCCACCCAACCAAGAAGAAGAAATAGATGAACTCTTTGCTAATCAATTAACAAATGTATGTAGGAAACATTCCACAGTAGTAATGGAAGACTTTAACTACCCTGATATCTTTGTTTCCTCGAAAATAAGACAGGGTCTTATTTTCTTTTGGGCCCCAAAATAAGCATTAGGGCTTATTTTTTGGGGGGGGGAATCTTATTTTTTTCCATGTACAGGAGGCCCACTTCTGCTTGCTTGTGGCAGGACAGAAGGCTGCATGGCACAACGGTGCCACTGCTGTGAGGTGGGGAGTGGAACTGCCACATGCGCCCCACACCGGCTTAGCTCAGGGTCCCCGCAGCCAGGCTACCCTCGCCCCGACATCTGTCTCCCCTCGCAGCATCAGCTCCAGCAACCCCGTCCAGCAGGACCCAGCAGGACTTCTGCTTGTTCACAGCCACAACGGAGCAGGAGGCCGAGCGACGCGCAAGTGCCATGGCTATGAGGTGAGGGGGGGTGGAGCTGCGCCATGTGCCCCTCACTGGCTTACCTCATGGCCCTAGCAGCCAGGCCACCCACGCCCCAACACCTGCCTTGCAAGCAGAAGTGGGCTGGTGGCCATGTGGGCTCCTGCTTCACATGGGTGCTTGGGCTGCCGCCGCAAGGCAGTTGTTGGGACGTGGATGGCCTGGCTATGGGGGCCCTGAAGTAAGCTGGTGTGGGGCACGAGGGGCGGCTCCACCCTCACTTTGCCTCATGGCTGTGGCGCCGCGAGCAACCAGACGGAATGGGTGGGTGCCAGCTGCGCAGGCTTATAAGTAGGGTAGGGCTTATATTAGGGGCACATGTAAAAACATGGTAGGGCTTATTTTCAGGATAGGTCTTATTTTTGGGGGAGATATCAACTGGGAGACAAACTCTGCAGCAAGTGGGAGATTGAACAGATTCCTAACCAACTTAGCTGACAACTTTGTCACCCAAAAAGTAGAGGAGGGAACTAGAGGAAATACTATACTGGACCTAATTCTTACTAATAGAGAAGAAGTGATAGAGGGAGTTGAAGTTGCCGGAATCTTGGGCAAGAGGGACCACGTTATACTGGAATTCAATATAATGTAAACACAAGCAATAGACTATAATCCAACCAGTGACTTAGATTTTAAAAGAGCTGATTTTAACAAACTCAGAGAGAACCTAAGCAAAAATTCATGGATAAAAATCCTAAAGGGGAAAACAACTCAAGAAGTGTGGGAAACACTGAAAAATATGATCATAAAAGCCCAGTCCAACACAATACCACTAAAAAAGAACAAGAAATTAAAGAAGAAACCAGCATGGTTGCACAAAGATCTCTCTGATAAACTAGAAGACAAAAAGGATAAGTACAAAAGTAGGAAAGTGGGACACATAACTAAGGCAAAATATCAGCAGATAGTCCGAATTTGCAAAGATGAAGTCAGGAAAGCAAAGGCTCAGAATGAACAAAGACTTGCAACAAAAGTCAAAGATAATAAAAAAGAGTTTCTTTCAACATATAAATAACAAGAAAAAAGTCAAGGAAACAGTTGGTCCACTAAAAAGAAAAGATGGCAAGGAAGTAAAAGGCAGCAGAGACAAAAGCAGAACTGCTCAACTCATTCTTTGCATCAGTCTTCACAGAAAAAGAAACTATAGCCCAACTTACCAAAAACATAACTGTGAAAGACAGACTAGAAATAAAAATTAAAATAAACTAGAAAATGGTAAGAGAACACCTGTCTGACTTTGATGAATATAAATCACTGGGACCTGATGGATTACATTCCAGAGTTCTGAAGGAACTGGCACGTTATCTCAGAACCATTGTATCATATCTTTAAAAACTCTTGGAGCACTGGGGAACTACCAGAGGATTGGAAAAGAGCTGATATGGTTCCATCTTCAAAAAAGGGGAAAAACCAGACCCAGAAAACTACATACCAATCAGTCTGACACCAATACCTGGGAAGATACTGGGGAAAATTAGCAAAAAACAGATCTGTGAACATCTAGAAACAAATAAAGTTATTACTAGTAGCCAGCAACGGTTTATTAATAATAGACCATGCCAAACCATGGAGGGAAGTAAGCAGTGGGGTACCACAATGTTCTGTCTTAGGCCCAGTACTCTTCAATATCTTCATAAATGACTTAGATGAGGGAATAGATGGGGAACTCATCACATTTGCAGATACACTAAGCTGGCAGGAATAGCCAATACCCCAGAAGACAAGCACAGGATCCCAAAAAATCTTGACAGACTTGAACAATGGGCCCTATACAGTAGTGGGTTCTAAATCCTGTTGCTACCGGTTCACGCGCGCGCTTGCGCACATGCGCACATGGGCAGAAGTGTCCTGGGTGGGTGGGCGGAGCCTCCCGCCACCGCCGCTACCAACCGGGCCGAACCGGGAGCAACCCACCGCTGGCCCTATACAACAAAATGAAATTTAATGTGGAGAAAAGCAAGGTTTTACACCTGGGTAGGAAAAACCAAACTACAAGTACAGATTAGGCTAAACCTAGCTCAAAAACAGTAACTGTGAGAGGGACCTTGGAGTCCTAGTGGATGATCACTTAAACATGAGTCAGCAGTGTGCGGCAGCAGCCGAAAAAACTAATATAATCCTTGGTTGTATAAACAGAGGCATAGAATCAAAATCACGTGAAGTATTAGTACTGCTTTATAAAGTGTTAGTAAGGCCACACCTGGAATACTGCATCCAGTTTTGGTCACCACATTACAAAAAAGATGTCGAGACTTTGGAAAAAGTGCAAAGAAGAGCAACTAAGATGATTAAGGGCCTGGAGACAAAAACATATGAAGAACAGTTGCAGGAAATGAGTATGGCCAGTCTAGAAATAAAGGACTAGGGGGGACATGATAGCAGTATTCCAGTATGGCGTTATGGAGAATAAATCCATACTTTCCGCTGTGAAAGACCTCTAAGTAGAGATAATCCTTGATGTTTAGCCATAATAGAACCTGCCCATTATGGTCATAAAATGTGGAAGTAATAAAGTAGTAATCATGTGACTGACCCAATTTTATGACCTTTTTTGCAGCAGTTAAGCAAATCACCATAATCATGAAGTGAATTTGTGGTCTTAAGCAAACCCATTGTTCATTTGGGAAGTCCAATTTGAAAGTTTTTGCCAAAAAAATGGAAATAAATGCCATTTTTGGGAAAAAAATATATAAATCAGCATCACATGACTGTGGGATGCTGCAAACGACTGTAAATGTGTTGCTGAGCACCAAAAATGCAATCACTTGACTGTGCGGGTGGGGGGGGAGGCTAACTATTGGAACTTTGGTATCACTATCTTTTGAGGGATATGTTGGAACTTCAAATTGTTGATAAGCAACCATAAGTTGAGAACTACCTGTATTGAACATTGATATCATGTTTCCCTTTAGCACTCTCTTCTTTAGGCTAAATGTATTCAATTCGTCTAATCCAGGGATGTCAAACTCAAGGCCCATGGGCTGGATCCGACCTGCGGGGTGCTTAGATCTGGCCTGTGGAGCCAGCCTGGAAATAGCAAAAGACTGGCCCGCGGTGCCTCTGCGAATGAAAACGGGGCGCAGGGGCATCCATGAGCCGCGGTGGCACAGTGGTTAGAGTGCAGTACTGCAGGCTACTTCTGCTGATCACCGGCTGCCAGCAGTTTGGCAGATCGAATCTCACCAAGCTCAAGGTTGACTCAGCCTTCCATCCTTCCGAGGTCGGTAAAAATGAGGACCCAGATTGTTGGGGGCAATATGCTGACTCTGTAGAGGGCTGTAAAGCACTATGAAGCGGTATATAAGTCTATTGCTATTGCTATCCAGAGGCCTCCTCTGCCCGTTGCTGGCTGAATTGGAGCCTCTGTGGGCCAGATTCCGGCCTCTGAGGCTCTGTTCGGGCCTCTCCACAGACTGTGCCTGCTTTGCTAGCTTCCCGGATTCCACTTACTCCTCCCCACCCCATTTCCCATGGCTTTACTGTACTTACTTTTCGAAGAGCTCCAGAAGAGGCTGACCCACGTGGCAGAGAAGCCAAAGTCTTTTATTCAGAAGCCCGTGAAGCTGTAAGAAGGTGAGATGTAAGGAAAGCAGCTTTCCCCATCTGAATAAAAGACCGCCTTCTCTGCCATGAGGGCCTGCAGGGTGGAATCTGGGAGGCTAGCAAAGTAGGCCCAGTCTGTGGAAACCCAGTGGGGCAGGATGGGGGGAAGCAATTGTGGGGACCCCAGGGGAGCCTGAGGTATCTCAGTGGAATGGGGGAAGCCATGGATGGCCTGCTCCAGCATTAGGCCCTGCATGCTTTTCCCCACTCTGAGATACCTCATGTGCATTCGATTAACAAATGCACGGGAAAGCAGGGAGTGATCACATTCATTTAACGTGATTCAATCAAACGAATCCTCAGGTTATGAATGTAACTGGTAGGCTCTATTACGTTCGTAACTCGATGATTTCCTGTATAATGAGAGTGAGTGAGGGTCTCAGGGAAGTCCTGCCTTAGCACTTGGCCACCACAGGTGCCCCCCTGACACAAGTCCTGTGTCATGCCCCCTGTGACCATGCCCACCCTAGCCACACCCACCATGACCATGCCCCCGCCACGCTGCCCCCCCCCCCGGCCCTCTGAGGTCAAACACAACCCTGATGCGGCCCTCAATGAAATTGAGTTTGACACCCCTGGTCTAATCATTCTTCATAAGAAAACTTTGAGCCTTCTGAGAACTTAGCAGTCTTCCCAAATACTGCATCATCTGAAAATCTGATGGGCATCCCTTCTATCTTCTGCCTGCAGTATGAAACTTTATCAGATTTCTATTGGAAGCTGAGTATGCCCTGTTGATAGCATATTATCAGTCTACTAATCTAGTAACTTTTTCTCCCTGAAAAAGCAATATAATTTGTCTTGCATGATCTGGTTTTAACTAACCCATGCTGGCTTCTAATAATCATTTTCTTGCTTTCCAAATGCTCCAAACCGACTGCTTGATCATCTTTTCTAGGATTTTCTCAGATACTAATGCCAAGATGATTGGTCTGAAGTTTCTTAGATGTACTTTTCTTCCTTTTTAAAATGGGGATAGCTCTTCTCCAATCATCTGGCACTTCCCCAATATTACAGGAGTTCTACAAAATTATAGTTTGTGATTTTGAAATCACATCCACCAGTTCCTTTAGCGTGCTGGGATGTAAATCTATCCAATTGCAGAGATTTACACTCATTCAAAGTAGCTGAGTGTTTTCATTTTTGGACCTGTGTTGCTCTCCTGCTTCCCAAGGTGTGATCTCTGATAGATTCTACCACCTTTCCCTTTTGTGAAAGGGTGGTGCACAATAGGAATTAAGTAGTGAGCCAGTTGCCCCTCCCCCTCCCCATCTTGCCTTCTTGTCCAACCAGCTGAATGACTGCTTCTATAACTTTCCTTTTGTTTCACAAGTACACAAATATTGTTTTCTTGTTATTTCTGGTGTTCACTGCAAATCTCTGCTCATTCTGCGATTTAGTCTTCCTGAAACCATCCTTATAAATTGTGCTTTTTTTTAATTTGACCTTTTTTGATTCACAGAGAGACTCTTAATGTAAGAGAGAGAGCTCTTTATGCAACCACATCTGTGTCATTGTCTGTCTCCTATTTTTCTTTACATTGTAGGAAGTTAGCACCTACCCCCCTCCTAGAGGAATAAAATATTTTAGGAAATATTAAAACGGCAGAATATTATATAGAATATCCCTGGCTGAGAAATGGAGAAACATGTTTTAGGCAGAAAATAGACTCACTCTTAGTAGCCCCCACCTTTGTCAATGGACCATTAAGCCTGAGCCCAGCTCACTCATTCCCCCCACTTTTGTCAATGGGCAGTCTATACTACATAACAAAGATAGGATTAGCCCTCTGCCCATCTCACCACATGGCACCTGGGAAGATTGCATCAGCCAGCACTCAAACTAGCCTGGGACACAGACAAAGCCTACAGAGTTAGCTAAGACCCCCGCCTCCTGGGAGTCTGACAGCCAATGGGATACATTTCTTACACAGGAACAGGAAACTCTTAAGGTGGGGCCCAACAGTGAGTATAAAAAGCTCAGGGACTCTCAGCAAGCCCCTTCTCTTCTCTTCTTTAGCATCTTGAAACATGTGATCGCCTTTTCTCCAGGACCTCAGACCATGTGGTCCTGCTGTCCACCATTAAACCATCTTTCCAAGCAGTCCCATGCTTCCAGTGTCTTTTTCCCCACTTGGAACCGAACCCAGAAGGATATTCCTTACAACAACATTTGGTGTTCTTTATGTTTGGGCCCTAATTACTTCTTTTATTTTTATTTTTTAACTTTATTTACTGGCTATCTCACTTTGGAGCTACTCTTGGTAGCTTACAACAATAAAATGGAAAAATGATTTAAAAAATGTAAACATAGCAATAAGCAAAGGAATAAAACCATAACAATAAACAATGGAAGTACAATAATGTCAAAGAAGATGGGCAGAGGGGAAGTAGGGAGCACAGGGGGAAGGGGGTGGTCAGTTAATTAGTCCAGTAGCCACTTCCAACAATGTACTCTTCTATTGGGTCCCTAGGCCAACTGGCAGAGCCAGGTCTTCAGATCCTTTAGAAAGGATAGTAGGGTGGGGGCAACCCTCGCCCCAGGGGGCAGGATGTTCCAGAGGGCAGGTGCTATAGCAGAAAAGCTCTTCTCCTGGATCCTGTCAATTGGAGTTCTTTGATCGAGGGATCCTGGGATCCTCAGGTCTCCTCCACCGGCACAAGTAGGGTGGGCTTGTCTTAATAGGGTGAGACAGTTCATCAAGTAATCTGGACCTATGCCATGGAGGGCTTTATAGTTCATAACCAATACTTTGAACTGCACCCAAAGCAAACTGGCAGCCAGTGCAGCTCACAAAGCTCTAATGTAACATGGCTCATTCTACAGGCCCCAAGGACTGCTTGTGCTGCTGCACTTTGTATTATTTGAAGCTTCTGAATGCATTTCAAAATTTAGCCCCATGTAAAAGTGCAGTACAGTAATCCAGACGAGAGATGACTAGGGCTTGAGTGACCCAAGTGCAGGCAGGCCTGATCCAGGAAAAGCTGCAGTACAGAACTGTGCTGCCCAGTTCTAAGCTCCATAACTGGCCCTATGGTTGATGGTATTGAAGGCTGCTGAGAGGTCAAAGAGAGCCAGGATAGTTGCACTACCACCATTCTGCCCTCACCAGAGATCATCCATAAGTGCGACCAGTGCAGTCTCTGTCCCATAGCTGGACCTGAAACCTGACTGAAAGGGGTCTAGGAAATATATTTCATCTGATTCTCTGAAGTTGCTAAGCAACCACCTTTTCTAAAAAGGGGGGATAGGAAATTGGACAAAAATTTTCAAGGCAGGTGGAAAATTTTAGGAGAGGACAAAGCAGGGCCTCCTTAAAAGGCTCTAGGAAATTATCACTGCATATGCTCCCCTGCAGGCCACCGTCCTGGAAGCTTTTACCAACCAGGAGGGACAAAGGTCTAATTGATAGGTGGTTGCATTGATATCATTGAGGAACATGTCCACTTCCTTAGGACCAATAGCATCTTAAGACCTCCTGGTCCCTAGTCATGAGTTATGGTTATGTCATTTTTCAGAATTTCTCCATAGAAATGGAGAAAGCATCCATAGAATCCTTCCTACTTTTTCTTTAGCTTATTGACATCAGTTCTCTTGAAATCTAGGTCACTAATCTGTCTATCTGTGATGGAATGTGCACCTGCAGCAGCAGAGGGGGAGAGTTTTGCCAACTCAGAGCTTTTCTGGAAAGAGACCCAGATTAAGAGATTGTGCATAATAATATATTAATGTGATCATTTGTGTGTTATGTGTTTGTGTGTGCTTTCAAATCAGACTTGACTCTTGGTGACTGCCTGGACAAATCCCTTACCAAGACTTTGGAAGTGGCTTCCCATTATCTCCTTCCTAGGGCAGGCAGAGTGTGCCCCCCCCATGTCCAGGAATATCACACAGTTGACTTTGTGTCTAAGGTGGGATTAGAACTCACGGTCTCCTAGTTTCTACTCTGATACCTTAACCTCTATACCCGTGATGGCGAACCTATGGCATGCGTGCCACAGGTGGCACACAGAGCCTTCTCTGCAGGCACGCGAGCCGTCACCCAGCTCAGCTCCACTGTGCATGCGCGCGCGCCTCCCGCTGGCCAGCTGATTTTCGGGTATCTGCCGCGCAAACGCGGAGGGCAGGGTGCATCCCCAGGCTCCAGAGGCTTTCCTCGAGCCTCCGGGAGGGCGAAAACGGCCTCCCCCGGGCTCCGGAGGCCCTCCAGAGGCCAGAAATGAGACCATTTCTGGACTTCCGGAACTTCCGGGAGGCCCGTTTTTCACCCTCCCCAGGCTTCAGAGGCTTTCCTCAAGCCTCCGGGAGGGTGAAAACGGCCTCCCCTAGGCTCCGGAGGCCCTCTGGAGGCCGGAAACAGGCCCGTTTCCAGACTTCTGGAACTTCTGGGAGGCCCGTTTTTCGCCCTCCCCAGGCTCCGGAGGCTTTCGAGCCTTCGGGAGGGCGAAAACAGCCTCCCCAGGGCTCTGGAGGCCGGCAACAGGCCCGTTTCCAGACTTCTAGAACTTCCGGGAGGCCTGTTTTTCGCCCTCCCCAGGCTCCGGAGGCTTTCGAGCCTTCGGGAGGGCGAAAACGGCCTCCCCAGGGCTCTGGAGGCCCTCTGGAGGCCAGAAACAGGCCCGTTTCCAGACTTCTGGGACTTCCGGGAGGCCTGTTTTTCACCCTCCCCAGGCTCCGGAGGCTTTTGAGCCTTCGGGAGGGCGAAAACGGCCTCCCCAGGGCTCTGGAGGCCCTCAGGAGGGGGAGCGTAGGGGGGTCGCCCATGCATGCGCGGGGGCGGTGGGATCGCGGGGGTTCGTGCGCACATGTGCGGGGGCGCAGGGGGGTGTCACACGTGCATTGCATTATGGGTGCCCGCATGCACGCACGCTGTTGCGTGCGCGCACGCTTTCGGCACGCAACAAGAAAAAGGTTAGCCATCACTGCTCGATACCAAACTGGCTCTCCATATGATCATTACTGAGTTCAAAGTAATATTTCTTCTTTCTTATATAGAATGCATTTAATTTTTAATTTATGTTCTTTTTATGGATTTTCCTAATAGCCAAATAACTTTCAGAAATCACATTAATGTTTATCCTCTTCTTAGATTCTGGTTGTGATTCAGTGGCTGATGCAAAGAAGGAGAATGCTGGGAGTCTACAAGTGTCATACAGTTTTCCAGCCTGTCAGGCATATGAACCTTTAGTGACCAGATTAGAAAATCTTGTTGCGGTGCAGCCTGATCGTATACGCTGTGGGGTATAGTATATTTCTACTCTTTCAAAGTTGATCTGATAGAACTGGAAGAGAAATCATGCTCTGCAGTGGATACAGCTTAATTATAATAACACAGCTATTCACAAGCAGACTTGTCCTTAGCACTGCTAGCCAAATTTTTGAGTTGGACTATGTGGGTAAGAATATGTGTGATATATGTAACTGCGTTCTGTAACACATTTTCCTTTTCTTGGGCAAGGGATAACCATCCAAACCTGCAACCAAATACTCTTCAACCAAAACTTAAGCAGCCCTAGCCAGCATAGACACTGATTAAGGATGCTTAATTAAATCACAGCTCACAACATCTGGTTTACCACAAATACTGTATCCCTACCGTATTTTTTTTTACTATGCATTTCCTTTTTTTATTTCACATTGTTATCTGAGGTCTTACATGAGTTTGGGTTGAATTTGAGTTTTGTTTTCTGTAATTCATCTTATGGGGGAGGGAAACAAAGTATGTTGCTGGGGTTTTAATGATGTTGTAGTTCTGCTCAGACATAGGTATAATGATTTTTATATCTTTGTGGCGGCATAGTTGGCCTGAATCTACCAAAAGGATAGTGCTTGTACCAAGAAGGTTGGTTTCTAGGTTTCTGGCTTATTTCCTCCCCTTTCCTCCACAATGTCCTGAAAAGAGAAAATCTACAGCATCCCTGCCATAATGAACAAATAAGATGAGAAAATTCAATTTGGAGGAAATGGTACCTTGGTTAACCCAGACCCAAATCATATAGGGATTTATCGGTTTCATTGAGAAACTTGGTAATCAGAGTAGCACCATCAATATCGGTTCTGTGCTTCAGAAGTGGTTCTTACCTGCCAGCAAATAGGCTACTGCATTTTATTTTATTTTATTTTATTATTTTATTAATTAATTAAATGTATTGGCTACCCATCTTAACACAGGGTACCTCTGTGCAGCTGAGTTTTGAAACAATTATAGTTTCAGGTACCGTAATCTTAAGGGTAGGTCTAAGCAAAGAGACTATTGCAGTAAACCAGTCTAGGGGCAACGAAGATATTGGTAATTTTTGCTGAGGTCTCCTGCTCTCAAAAGTGCTTCAACTGGGACACCAGCCAAAGCTGCTCTCTAGTATTCCAGCTTAGTGTCCATGAGGAACTGAAGCCATGGATTTGCCACCCCCTCCAGAGTGAGATGGGGACTGACAACACATGTGGCAGTTTCCGCATGAATAATAGAATAACAGAGTTGGAAGGGACCTTGGATGTCTTCTAGTTTCAGCCTTTTTAAATATTTCTGTGGAACAAACTGGAGGGAGAAATGTCTTCTTTTAAAACCAGTTCTGCCCTATACCGAGCTGGTTCTTCATAATACTGTACTACAATTTCTTCAGTCCTGCAGTTGTTTTAGTCACCTGAGCTTCTTTGCAAAAGGGGTAGATTGGGTTCAGAGAACTGTTGTGGAGGGAGAAGACACAAGCCATGTGCACCAAAGCCTGTTGGAAAATCCTTGGAAAGTTTTAAGAATCTAACTGCTTCATATATTTTTGCAGGCTGAACATGACTCCTAAGGATAAATAAGTCATTGGAATAACTGAAATAAAATGCAGTGTTAATTGAATGTGGCAATGTGCATTTAAATATTTTGTGAAAAACTGATAGAAAATTATAATTGACAGAGTCAATAGCAGCAGGCAAAATGAGTATAGTTTTTAAATCATAGCTTTGTAAAAATGTTCATCTTTTTTTCAAAAAATACATATTTTAGAAAAAATTTGTGGTTGACAATTGCTGAGTGGTAGAGCTTATGTTTGTTATTGGCTTAAGTGCTTAAATACATTTTGATGCTTTTAATATTGCATGCCACTTATGAATTTGCTAAATAAAGGACAGCAATGTCTCCTCTCATTATCAGTCACTACAATCAAGTTGTGATGAGAATAAACTTTGTTTCATTCCCTCTGAACCAATGTTATCAGGCTCAGCAGCCATCTATATAGGGTTGAAAAAGAAGGTGCATTCTTCCTCATCCCAAGCACAAATAAGGAGAGCTTGTGCCTGTAGATCCTCACGCCCCAAAAGATACCAATGTATTGTGAAAACTGAATATTCCAAAGGCCCTAGATCTTACTATGTTTTTTTTTAAATGTAGGTGCAGACAACCATTTTTATAATCCTAAAGTGTAAATTGGATAGACAAATAAAAATGGAAGTGGAATTTTCTTCTAAGAACTGTCAGCCACTGCGACTATCAGCAAGTATCGAGAATGAGTATACAGTCTCCGTTTACACACCAGGTAAGTACTAAAGCTAGTCTTTTTATCCTGAATTTGTTAGAACATTTTAGTAAAGTTTCTCTTCCTATTAGTGGCATACTTGTACTAGGCTAACAAACTATCAAAAATATTTTTCCTGTCACTGAGGATGCAAAAAGCTACCATTAGAAAATAAATGTATTTATACAAACTCACAAGTGGATGACTGGTAGAATGCACAGAATTAAAAGAATTTAAGATCATAAAGGATACCTGCATCTTTCATGGGTTAATACAAGAAGTCAAGATGCGAGGAGAAAGCTGACACAGGAAGCAGAAGCTCAGCTGCACTTCCTGTTTCCTGTACTTTCTGTTCATGCTGCTAATTTTAACAACATGATATTTTTAAAAGCATTAGGAAACTTCTCTTTATATGAAGTATTATGTATTGTCAGAGGACATATTTCTATACATATAGTAGCTAATTTAGTTTTTACAGGTAGCCCTCGACTTATAACCATATGTAATGACTGTTGAAAGTTACGTCAGCACTGAATGACAGTTGAAAGTTACATCAGCACTGAAAAAATGACTTATGATGACACTAATGTCCCCATGATCATGTGATCAAAAGCAAGCAAAGTCAATGGGTGAAGCTGGATTCGCTTAACAACTGAATGATTCGCTTAACAACTGTGGTAAAAGTCATAAAGTCAGGTATGGCTCACTTAATGACCACATTGCTTAGTATTGGAAGTTACAGTCCCATTAGAGTTATAAGTCAAGGACTACCTGTAGTCAAACAAAAGTCTAAAAAGTATGCCTGTGAAATTTAATTTTTTAACAAAAATAAGAAGGAAATTATCACTGTCCTATATTACATTAACAAGATACTTATGTTGATAATTGTGGAGTCTTAATGTTAGACGCTCTATGGATCAGCACTCAGTATGGAGCCAAGCATTTGAAGGACATGGTGCTGGCTTTAACTAGTTGGATATCTGAGTCACTGTTAACTCTGGTCATTGGATTTCTGATTCAAAACTTTAGCCTGATACACTCATAGACTCTGTACAATAAGTTTTTTTTATAACATAAGGAATGACACAAAATTGTTGTAAACATCAACAGTGGTTTGAAAGCTTATTTTAAACCTTTCTGGTCCCTTTTAGTTACACAGTGAGTGAAATTGCTAGAATTGTCAGATTGCTTAGAATACTTAAATTGCTTAATGCTTTACAATTTTGGCTGCCCTGCCTCCCCTGGCCCAGATGCCCCTACTTTCTCCCCCCATATCTGGCCTTTGGGGCATCCTACACTCTGCTGGATGTCCTCTGTATGCCTGGCCCAACATTTGCAAGTCAGCTACTTCACGAGCCATTTCAGGCATGCCTCATCAGCAGTGGAAGGAAGATGACAGCAAAGGTCAGCTGGGGTAGCTGGACTGGCGGAGCGCTGGGTAGCAGATTTGGTAGAGGTGACAGAGTACAGGACAGCCAAAAGTCCAGAAATGGAGGGGGCGGAGATAGGTGAGTGAAAGGAGCTGAAGAGGAAGCAGTTCCTTACCTTACCGAGACTCAGGGCTCCCCAAGGCAGCAAGCCAGGAATTACCGTATTTTTAAGAGTATAAGTTTTTGGGGAGGAAAATAGGGGGGGGGGAATTCTGCCTACCAGGTATTCATCTGGCTAGTCCTTAGCTTCAGCACATTAGTTCGCTCGCTGGTTTTGAGGTTGGGGCTGGTGGGGAGTCAGCTTCAGCACATTAGTTCGCTCATTGGTTTTGAGGTTGGGGCTGGTTGGGGCTGTGCTTCTAAAGGAGGGAGCAGCAATTAGAAAAGCAGACAAAGCACGGAAGATCGCTTTGGGGCTGAAAAACAGCTTCAAAAGCACAGCTGAGCTCTAGTGACTAAAGCAGGCAAAGCGCGGAAGGGGTAAGAGAAGGCAGCAGCTGTTCCGGGTAGCCATTTGGGCAACGAGCGTTTGGAGGCTGAAAACACAACGCGCGGAGCCCAAAAACACAAGCCATTGTCGGTGGCAATCTCTGCAGCCAGGAAGAGGACGAGCAGAGGCCAAAGGGTAGGGGCCAGCGGGTGGGCGGGGCTACATTCGGAGTATAAGACGCACCCAAATTTTCAGCATCTTTTAGGAGGGAAAAAAGTGTGTCTTATACTCTGAAAAATACGGTACTTGGATTGGGGTGGATCCATGCCTAATAACCAGGTGGGATTTGGTTAATGACAGCCACCAGAACTCCTGAGATTGATGTTGCTAAGCAATATGATCACGTGATACTGTGCTTTGTGACAGAAATTCTGGTCCCAATTACCATTATTAACTGATTACTACCTGTATACGCTCACTCCTCATACATTCTGTTCTTGTAGATCATTTATATGTGGAAGTATAAATGTAACCCATTTTTTTCAAACATGGTCTCAACGCAGCTATACGTGGCCATGCACAATGGAATCTTATTGTGTAGCAATGACACACACAAGTGACAAAAGTTACACAAAAAGAAACCATGTTCTTGTTCTTCTATTCTCCATGTCATTTTGATAATAGTTCTTGTGTTCTCACTCTTTTATGCTGTTTGGGGGTAAGGTTTAATAAATTTCAACAATGGCATCAAAGCAAAATGCTAATGACACGTTTCAACAAGTGCAAACACTCCATAATGAGCCTAATGGATAAAATTAGAGTGTTTGTTTTGTTTTGTTCTGGAAACTCTGTAGCATCCATAGACAGAAAATTCAATGTAAATGAATCAACTGCCATATGCCAAAAGGAAGACTATGTTTATAAGGCTATTTGCGAAGCTGCTCCAAAAAGTGCTAAAGTGATTTCTGTGATTTGTAAAAAGTATGGAAGAAATAGAAAAGTGGCCTAGTTTGTGGATAAATGAAATGGTTGGTTCCAAGGGATGTCTTGTGAACAACAAAATAAAAATAACCCCATATAAATGTACAAACATTTGATTGAAAATCAGGAAGTCATCCGTGGGACTATTGGTTGGTTGGAGCGTTTTAAAAACAGGTTTGGTTTAAAAAATGTGAAACTGTCAGGTGAGGCTGGTTCAGCAAATAATGGAAGTTGCTGAAGTGTTTGTAAAACTTCTGAAAAACACCAGAAACAAAGGGTACCTATTTGAGCAGGTTTTTAATGTGGATGAAACTGGATTGTTTTATAAAGAAAGAGAGATTACTCTTTTAAATAAAATATACCGAATCCCATTTTTCCCATAGGACCAATACTTCAATAACTGTGGTTTCCATTTCTGTGGGGTTTTTCAAGAACAAACCCCACAGATAACAAGGATTGAGTGTATTTGAATAAAATGAAAAAGATAGTCTCCTTCAAGGCAAGCTTGACTCCTGGTAACTTCATGGATTCATCTGCGTAGTTTTCTTGGAAACAGTAAGGAAGCATTTTATCATTGCTTCCTGAAACACTGCTTAATTTTCTCTTCTAGCCTTTGGCCCCAAATTAACCTGGTGATTTCCCATCTATTAATCAGCGAAAATTATCCAGGTGCTGCTATTTTCTGAGGCTTTTTAATTTGGATGGAACTTAAACTGATCTCGAAACAGCAGTTAAAATGATAGATTTTATCACTTTAAAAATTAACATAAATTTATGAAAACAATTAAAAACATGGACTCTTGCTTGATTCTAATCAGCAGCATTTTCTACATGAGCTCTTTTCTGACTTTAGCTTTTCAATTCTGTAAAGAACAAAGACTCTCTTGATCCAAAAATGGAAGTTCTTTGCCCATTTTTCCCCCAGCATGTGGGGTTTTTTCCCCCCAACATATAGCCCTGTTTTCCCACCCAAGGTTTAACTGAACTCTGGGCATTTTGCTTAATTTAGAGTTAAAGAAGTATCCAGTTTACATGTGTATATGCTGACCCTTTTTTCCACTGCTTCTTTCAACACAATGTATGAGTTTCCTTTTATGTACTGATTATTTGCTGATCTTGTCTCGCCCTTCAGACTTATCACCTGGAACTGTATGTTTGAAACTGTTTTCTGGAGATTTAATGATAGCTGAATCAAATATCAATTACTATACTGACATGGAAGAAATAAGCAACTTGTTGTCTACTGCAGCAAATCCAGTGGAATTCATGTGTCAGGTGAAATATTAAATTAATTTCTAATGGGGCAAAGTAAATAACCTCCCTGCTTTAGGGAGGGGGGAACAGGAGAGAGCTTGATATATCATTTAAATAGTAGAAAGATTGGACCAACTGTAAACCTGAGGTATGAGTAAGTAGCAAAAGCATCTTGTGAGAAATAAATAAATGGAGAATTCAGAAAACTTGTTTCTTGCTAAAATATGTAGTGTGTTTATTAGAAAAAGATATTTTTGAATTGTATGGTCTTGTTTAATTGTGATAATCTGGAGACTTCAAGGAGACTATTAAAGATAGGCAGTCCCACAGATAACCTGGCTCTGCACCACAATGGGCCATATAGCTAACAAATTGAATTGTGCCTGGAAGCTCACTGTTAACCAGTGCAGTTCATGCAGTAGTGGTGTCACAGGGGCATACTGAGGCCTACCTGACACTACCTGCACTACTGCATTCTGTACCTGCAGTGGCTTCCAACTGATCTGGTCCAAGAGTACATTACAATAGTCCAACCATGAGGTGACCAGTAGTGCATGAGTGACAGTTCTTGCTTACATCTACAGCATTTTTCCTTTTTAGAAAGAAAAGCTGTTTCAATTGCATGAGTTTCTCTCCAACTTTAATGGGTTGGTGTGTACACAAGTGGGCATCCGTGGCAGTGGCATGATTTTGGGATCAGAACCAGACCTCTGAGCTGCTTCATTTGGGGGGAATGCAATGATCCATAACTGATATCATCCACTTTTTCAGAACATGATAGCTTCTCAAGTTTGTATGCTTGCTTTTGGACAGGGAAGCGGTATCTAGCATGACTCTGGGCATGCATTATTCTTTTCAGTATTCAATATCCCTGATTTAAGTTTCCTAAATTCAAACAAAGAATAAAGGAAGGGGACTTCAGCCATGAACATTTTTAATTTCATGTAGCTTGAGATATAAAATATATAAGAACCTCCGCAACATAGCTGCATTTCTGCAGTAATATTGTTAGAAGCTGTATATTAAAATATAAGTAGTCCTCGACTTACACAACCACAATTGAGCCCAAAATTTCCATTGTTTAGTGAGACATTTGTTAACTGAGTTTTACCCCATTTTACGACCTTTCTTGCCACAGTTAAGTGAATCACTACAATTGATAAGTTAGTAACCCAGTTGTTAGATGAATCTGGCTTCCCCATTAAATTTGTTTGTCAAAAGGCTGCAAAAGGTGATCATATGACTTTGGGACACAGCAATGGTCATAAGTATGAATCAGTTGCCAAGCTTCTGAATTTTGATCACATGATCATGGGGATGCTACAAAGATTGTAACTGTGAAAAATGGTCATAAGTCATTTTTTTCAGTGCCATTGTAATTTTGAATGGTCACTAAATGAACTCTTGTAAGTCAAGGACTACCTGTATTACTATACTTACTTTTCCCATATTTATTACCTGATGATTTCTAAATGTTTGGTAGTAAACATTGTTTATGTACCGTGTTTCCCCGAAAATAAGACCCTGTTGATTCTTTTGAATCCCGAAATAAGGGCTTGACCTTATTATCGGGGGGTCTTATTATTTCGGGGGTGCAGGAGGCCCCGGGCGGCCTGCGCACTCACAGCTGGGACTCCAGCAGAGAGAGGCTCCCTCCGTGTGCCGCCATCAAGCCCCTCCCCTCCCGTGGGGTGTGTGTGTGTAGAATGCGAGCGGCCCAAAGGCGCCAAGCTGCGCAAGTGCCTGTCCCCCCCCGCTCATGCGCCTCCCAGACCTCACCACATCGATGTGGGTGAAGCCGGAGAGCACCAGGTTCTTGAGCTCGTAGCCAATGCTGCCGGCGCCCACCACCAGCACCCACGCGGAAGCCACGGCCTGGGCCAGCTCCCCCTGCAAGGTTCAGCTCCAGCTCCAGCCATCACCATAGAGTGGGAAGCACACTCCCAGAGCGGCCGCTGCCCTGGCTGGGGTTTGGAAGCCGCAGAGGCGGAGTTTGGGGGAGAGAAAGAAAGACTTCTGCTGCTTCTGCTGCTCTCCTTGCATGCAGCCAAAAGCAGAAGCAGCAGAAGCAGCAGTCTTTCTTTCTCTCTCCCAAACTCTGCCTCTGTGGCTTCCAAACCCCAGCCAGGGCAGCAGCCGCTCTGGGACTGTGCTTCCCACTCTATGTTGATGGTCGCCGGAGGCCTCCCCTTCCCCCCCTGTTCCTCTCCACTCCGATCGCTCCGCGGTCCCCCCTCCCGAGCGCTGACCGACCGGAGCGCCCGCCGGTGAGCCTGGGAAGCCCCTCTGCCTCGGGAGTCACCGGACTGGATGGCGACCAGGCCAGACTCTTCCTGGGGAAGGGAGCCTCGCGGGGCCCTTGCCTGCCCTCCCTTCCTCTCGCAGCCCCCGCTTACTCTTTCCAGGCGCCCAGCAGCGAGACACCGGGCAGCCGCGCTGAGGGCAGCTCCAACAGACACAGCTCGGCCAGCCCAGCCACGGCCAACGCTCCTCGCCGCGGCTGAGCTTGGCCGCAGGGGGCCGGCCAGGACCTCCGCAGGTGGAGGCGGCAGCAGCAGCAACACCTGCAGCACCTCAGCCATCCCCACCTAGAGATCTGCGCCAGCTGCGGGACGCGCCAGGCCTGCTATTGTAGTTCTCCGCGACTGCCCCACCACGCAGCCACCGCCCCTACCGGAAGCGCGCGTGCCGACTTCCGCCCGCTGCGCATGGAGGCCTCTCTGCTGCCGGTGGCCACCCTGCCAAGGAAGCCCCAAGGCAGCGATGCTGGGGCTGCTGTGGCAGGCGCTCGAGGTCTACGGTCGGTGCCACGGGCGGCGGAAGGGGCGGGGGGCACAGGAGTTCACAGGGATGTGGCTGCCTTGGGAGGGTTGGGGGGTGAGGGACCTGTGTGTGCATGTGTGTGTGAGAGAGAGAAAGGTGGGGGATGGAGAGAACATTGCTACCAGCCCTGGATAACTCTCCAAGGTTGGATCAGATCTCTCTCTCTCTCTCTCTCTCTCTCTCTCTCTCTCTCTCTCACACACACACACACACACACACACACACACACACACACACACACACACACACTGTTCTTTCTTTGGGATCGCAGTACAGACGACCCTCCCAGGATTGCAAGGCTGAAGGCTTCGGATGGAGCATTTTGGAGATGTGTGTCTGTGCTGCGATCCCAAGTAAAGAATGATCGGCAGGAAAAGGGGGAGGAGGCCGGCAGCTGGAGATCTGGTCTGAGTTGCACAGTCCTCGCTGGCTCAGCTGATCAGCAGGCAGCAATTAAGGGGCTGAACCTCCATGAGGTGACCGGGGAAGGGAAGGGCTGCCTCCTGTGCTGGCTATGCCCACCCCTTCACTAGGGCTTATTTTCGGAGGAGGGCGTATATTTACGCCCACCCCAAAAATAAGGCTTGGCCTTAGTTTTGGGACATGTTGTATTTTCGGGGAAACAGCATAAGAACATGTTGCATAAGAACATTCATTTTCATATCAGCCATCAGTTGACTGCCACTGTATAAATATGCAACACTGCCTTTAGTATTACTACAAACTTATTTTATTTATCAAATTTAGGGACCGTCCATGTCAGCTGCTCATCTTCGCTTTCTTTGAAGCTCACTAGCTACTGCCATAACCAGGGGGAAGGGGGCATCAGGGGGGAAGGAGGCATGCTGGAGGTGTGAAAGAATGCTATTGGAGTATGGAACACTAACAGGAACCACAGGTGCCAAACTGAGCCATCTGCCAACCTTCAAGGACACCAGTCCTGGGAAAGGAATTTTCACTGGTGCCTGAGGCACCAATTTCCCAAAACATTGGTCTCAACCTGATTGGACTGCTCTTCCAGGGGGGAGGGTTTTGGACATTGGGGATTGCTTTCAATATACAATTTTCGCATGGTTTTTCCTCAGAGCTTGCCTCATCCATGCTGCACTCAGTATTTCTAGTAAAAGTACCTTTTCTCTAAAACTTATGGACTCAAGGGTTGTTCTTTCTCAGGGAGTAACCAGAGCCAGTCTGACTACCTAAGTGACTCTGGGCTGCCATATAAAAACAAGTAATTAAAATAGAATCAAAACAGGATGAGAAACAAGTAAAAACAAAGATAAAATTGGAGGGAGTGCCCTCAAGGCACCAACTTCCGCCCCAGGTGGCATGCCACTTTTCAATCCCTAAGCAAGTTGGCAGAGACAGGTTTTCACGCTCTCTGGAAGGCCAAGAGACTGGATGCCAACTTCACCCAGTTGGAGGATGGAGGATGTTTCATAGGTCACTGCAGAGAAGGCTCTCTTTCTAGATCCTGTCAGTCGAAATTCTTCAACTGACATGGTCTGTAGCATACCCATTTTGCCTGACAGGGCGGGATGGGTCAATGTAATTGGAACAAGATGCTTCCTCGGGTAATCCAGTTGCATGCCATGAAGGGCTTTAAAGGTGATAACCAGCACCTTGAATTAGATCCAGAAGCAAACAAGCACTCAATACAGTTCATGCAACAAAGGTTTTACAGGCTCAGTCCTTGGGGCATCCAGAATTGCCTGTACAACCACATTCTGTGCCAACTCCAGCTTCTGGATGCTCTTCAAGGGTAGTCCTATGTAGAGCACATTGCAATAGTCCCTCAGGAGATGATCAGGGCATGAAGGATTGAAAGAAGGGCCTCCGATATAGGAAGGGGTGCAACTGGTGGACAACACAAAGTTGAGCAAAGGCCTTCCTAGCCATGGCTGCTGTCTGCTCCTTGAGCAGGAGTTGTGAGTCCAGGACGTCCCCCAGATTATGTATGGATCTATCTGTGGCAGGGCAACCCCATCCAAGACCAAAAATGATAAACCCCCCAGATACACAGGCCCACCCACCCAGAGCCACACATCTTACCAGGGTTCAGTTGAAGCCTGTTGTTCTCCATCCAGCCTTCCATAGCCTCCAAGCACTATGAAAGAACATCCACAACATCTTTTAATTTACCCAGGTGAATTAAGCTCAGTACAGCATGGTGATAGACGATCATCATTTTGTTTTAAGATTATTAAATGCTAATAATTTCTTAAGTTTTTAAAGTCACAGACAAATTCTTAATACATTGAACCAGTACTGGTATACATAATTGGTGGTTCTATTCTTACATCCAGGCATTTAAGATTGTACCATATAACACAGAAGCTCTGGACAAAATTCTCACAGAATCATTGAAAAAAAACCTTCCTGCCAGTGGTTTGCACCTCTTAGGAATCAACCAATTGGAAGAAGAAAATATTACTAGTGAGTATGATGGTGATTTAGGTAAAAAAGCCTATATGAATGATTCTATACTAAATTCAAGTGCTACTACATTATGCAAAAGCATATGTTATATGAAAGAGTTGGGCATGTGTGACTGTCTTGCACAATCCTAGCAACTAAAGGAACTAGCACAGCTATAAGCCAATTCCTAAAACACATATTTTAAGAGACTAAAAAGAGATGTGTCAACTCTCAAAACGACTCTAGCTGAAGCCATATTTTTCTTGCTTAGTTGCCATACTTATGGGGGGGAGGGGGACTTATGGAATGTAGAATGTTTTCCTCCAATGTGCCAGACATAACAACGATAAGACTCCTGAGAACCAAGGCTAAATCAGTGTGCCCTAGCAACAGCAGGGGAGAGTGCTGAGAAGTTCACCACCTGCTTGGTTGGCTAACGTGACCTGTGACACGAGGGGGGTGGACAGTATCTATTCTTTAATTATACCAAACACGTGAGAATTATTCAGTGTTGGTTTCACCTTTGACCGTGCTGATATGATGTACCTGATAAACCGGATTTTTGAGGAAGCATTACTCGGAACCATGACATTAAACCAACACTCCTAAACCCCGTCAAACCTCTGGGACTCCTGAGCCCCGGCCTTCCACCCTGGTCAATTCAGGAGGAAGGGAAATCCTCAAGAAGAGATGGCTGAGAAGAAGAGGAAAGAGGCCGCTGGCAAGCCAGTGGAGGAACTGGTGATGATGCAAGCGGGAGCCCAAGCGAGCGAGGCTTCCCCGCTGGTGATCGCATGGCTGAAAGCGCGGCCAGGGAAGCCCAACCTGACAGAGACACAGGGGGAAGCGGCAATCAGGGGAAGCCCCTTCCTCACAGCAGACGAATTCTGATGGAGGAGGGCCCCTGGAGCAGTACAAGTTGAGCTCCCCCTGGCGGCGCCCATGTACACATGGGCCCAGCCCTCACAGTGGAGGGAAAGGAGAGCAGTAGACTGGGATGAGCCGAGGGAGTGGAAATATTTGACTGTGCTTCGGAGCTCTTCAGTAGAGCAGCTGAGAGAGCAGTTCGACCACATGAGCATCCGAGGTGTGGAACATCTGCATTGGCTGGAGGTAATGGAGGAGGTGATCCATCAAGCCACCCAGCCGCTTCTGGGATGACGGAGCCCGAGTTCTCCTGTCAGATTCCACCTTGCCAACCCGAAGTTTCAACTGACGGCGGGGGGGGGGGGGGCCCAGAGTGAACTGCTCCACCACAGCAGGGAGCTGCATCAGCGGGGACAAGCCCCAGGAGAAGCCTCTGATCCTCGCCAGCGGCAGCGACAACAGTGAGTCCCGGCTTCGGCCAGGGCCCCCAGCAGTCAGCCATCCCGGCAGCCACCACAGCCACAGGTGGTATCAGGCTCCTTTCCTTCCCCCGGAGCCTGACACCCGGGATATTGGCCGCTGCCACCCCACTACATGGAGCCTCCCCCACAGCTGTCACATTAAACGGGAATCCTGACTGCCTGGCGATCTTCCTTGAGAATATCCTGGCTCACCTAGACTATTGCTGCCTGGCCTACCCGACCCAGAGATTGATGGTGAGCATGATAACTGCCAAGCTCGAGGGGGAAGCAGCAGAATGGGTGGCTACCCTCAACAATGAGGGATACTGGAAGATTTCTTGGGGAGCTGAGGTTGAGATTCAAAGACGAGGCGAAAGCAGAGGGGGAGATACGGGAGTTAAAGCAGAGGGGACGGCCAGTGAAGGAATACATTTGAGAGTTCCGGAGGGTCGGGGGAGGCTGTGGCACTGGCCAGAACGGATGCTCATCTACCACTTCAAAGAGGGCCTCGACAGAGGCCTACGACAGGTTTGCGCATACCGAGGCCTCCCCAATCGGCTGCAAGAGTGGTACTGGGCCGCCACAGAACTGGATGTGGAGCTGTGAGCCTGCAGGCCAAGGAGCGACGCTGACGCGAGGATGTGAAAGGGTCAAGAAAGCCGACCGGCTGGGAGGCAATCGGCCTCAGCCAAGCCCCCATCCAGTACTTCTGTCAAGGTATGCAGATTTAATAGCTGTAAGCTAATGAGAGGTTGTAAGCGAAGGCAACTGGAAGCTGATGCAATGTGAATGAGACAGCAGGGTTACTGTCACTTTAAGAAGCTGGGTAAAAAAAGCTGCCTATATAACAGAAGCCATTAGAGGGCATTTCCCTTCTCTTCATGTTCTCTCTCTCTCGCGTATCTCATTGCTGAGTCCTCCGTGTTAGGTTTAAGAAGCAGATAGAGTGCTTGTAAAGTATTTGCTACCACTTGTATATGTTTGTATATATTTAGCTGTACATAAACCATATTAAGTATCTAAAGGCTCTGTGTGCTGTGTGTTTTGCTCCTGGGTTTTATCTCATAGTACTAATCACGCTGCCTAAACTCTGACAACTTCCGATGTGGTCAGTCCGGGCACCGAGCAGCCGAATGCTTGGTAGCCGCGCCCAAACCAAAACCGGGGCCGACGGCACTGGCAAAGCTGAAAAAATTGCCACAGAAGCCACCAGAGAGGTCCAGCTTGGGACGCCAGGCCGTCAAGGTCCCCTCTTCCCTGCCCGAGGGGGAGGGAACTCCGGCCGAAGGAGACCAGTCACCCGCCTTGGATGACAACAAGGATGAGGGAGAAAGAGACCTGATGGTGAGTAGAGCCATCCGCCCTTTTGCAATCCCCGTGAGAATTGTGGCACCCAAATCAGGAGCTCAGGGGGAGTTTGAGGCCCTAATAGAGTCAGGCTGCACCCAATGCTTAATAAGCCTGCACACAATGCTAAGCCTGGGAATCCGGGCAAGGAGGTGATCCAGGGCCATGAGGTTTGAACAAGTCAATGGCTCACTAATAGGAGGTGCCCCAGTAATCAATTTCACCAAACCTGTGAAGCTGGATATGGGTCAGCACTGGGAGATGGTCCGGTTCATGATTGTCCCAACGATGACAGAAGCTGTGATCCTGGAACTAGCCTGGTTGGACACGTGGGGCCCGACGATATGGTGGGAAGAGGAAAACAGGATATTGAGGTTGGAAAGAGGCCCCTTCCCTCCCCCACACGACCAAGTCGTGCAAGCCTCTCTACAGAGGATGGGAACCAAGGTTCCAGAACACTCAAGGGCAGGGTCAAATTGGCCGCCGGGGACCCAAACCATCCCCAGAGAATACCAGGATCTGGCAGAAGTGTTCGGGGAGGAGGAGTGCGACGTGCTACCCCCTTCAAAGGCCCACGGACTGGGCGATTGAGATCCTTCCAGGGGCAAAACTACCCAAGCCCAAGATGTACTCCATGGCTCCCAAGGAGATGAAGGAGCTGCGGGAATACTTCATCCAGCTGGCTGAATTCCAAGTAGCAGCCCCAGTCCTGTTCAAGGAAAAGAAAGATGGGACAATGAGATTATATGCATAGGCTTTAGGGGAATCAATGGGGTGTGCATGGAGAACATGTACCCACTCCCCCTCATGAAGGACATGCTGGCCCACCTAGCCAAGGGGAAGATATTTACCAAGTTAGATTTGAGAGAAGCGTATTATCGCATCAGAATCAGGGAAGGAGACAAATGGAAGACAGCGTTTAATTGCTCTCTGGGAAGCTTCCAGTTCAAAGTTATGCCATTTGGACTACAGGGGGCCCTGGCGGTATTCATGCAGCTGATCAACGAGGTGCTGCATGAGCACTTATATAAGGGGGGCCTGGTTTACCTGGATGACATTCTCATTTTCACCAAGATGATGGAGCAGCACGTCAAGCTAGTCCGCCAAGTCCTTAAGAAGCTTCTGGCAGCAAACCTATATGCTAAGCCAGGGGTCCCCAAACTTGGCAACTTTAAGACTTGTGGACTTCAACTCCCAGAATTCTCCAGCCAGCTATGCTGGCTGGAGAATTCTGGGAGTTGAAGTCCACAAGTCTTAAAGTTGCCAAGTTTGAAGACCTCTGTGCTAAGCTGTCCAAATACAAGTTCCACCAGACCCAGCTGGACTACCTGGGCTATTGAGTGTTGAACGAAGGGGTGGAGATGGATCCAAGGAAGATGAAAGCCATTTTAGAATGGCGAGCCCCTTGAACCCGTAAACAACTACAAGGCTTTTGGGGGTTCGCTAACTTCTATAGGCAATTCATCTCATCCTTTGCGAGAATAGTCTTGCCGATCGCAAAGCTGCTGAAAACAGGGAAAACCAGGGCTAAACCCGGGCCAAGCCAGCCACTTCAATGGACGATGGAATGCCAAGAGGCATTCAAAACTCTGAAAAGACTATTTGCAAAGGAACCGGTTCTGAAGCACCCTGATCCTGAGGAACCCTTCGTGATCCAAGCTGATGCCAGCAACATGGCCATAGGAGCTGTCCTCCTCCAGAGGAATGAAGGGAACTTGCAACTGTGTGTCTACACCTCTCGAAAACTCACTGACACGGAGAGACGCTGGGTCGTATGGGAAAAGGAGACTTTTGCGGTCCGGTGGGCACTATTGACCTGGCGCCACATCCTGGAGGGGAGTAACATACCAGTCAAAGTGTGCACTGACCATAAAAATTTGGAGGCACTTAGAACTCTTCGCAAACTCTCACCGAAGCAAGTTTGGTGGGCGCAGTACTTCAACTGATTTAACTTCACCTTGAAATACTCCCGGGAAGAAAAAACTTTCTGGCTGACACCCTCTCGAGAATGCCTCAGTACAAGAACACTCAGGAGGAGGTGGTTAATGCTATTATTCCCCTACCCCAGAAAGTGGCCCAGGTGACCACGCAATGACGAGCCGTGCAACAACTGACCATACCAGGGGAGGAACTGACCTAGAAACTCAAAACCGGGTTGCAAAGCGACCCCTGGTTCAAGGACCACCTGCAGCTCTTGACCATTAGGGACGAGCTGGCCTGGGAGGGAACTAAACTATACATCCCTAATAGCCAGCAGATGCAGGCCCTACAAAGGAGCCATGACGCCAGGCAGGCGGGGCACTTTGGGTTCCTGAAAACCCTGCAGCTGGTTAGGAGACAGTTCTGGTGGCCAGGGGACATTGAGAGCTATGCAAAGAGTTGTGCAACCTATGCAACGATGAAGAAAAGACTGGGAAAGCCCCTGGGTTGCTGCAGCAAGTAGCTGAGCCCACCCGGCCCTGGGAAGAGATCACAATGGACTTCATTGTTGAGCTGCTGCAAAGTGGAGGGAATACCATGATTTGGACAGTGATCGACCTATTTTCCAAGCAGGCTCATTTCATTGCCTACCCCGGATTACCGTCTGCCCACAAACTGGCAAAGTTGTTCCTGAGGCATATCTACTGATTGCATGGGGTCCCATGCAGGATTATTTCTGATCGGGGGGTCCAGTTCATGGCTAAGTTCTGGAAGGAGTCCATTGGGTCCTCCCAGGGATTTAGTTCGGCTTTTCCCGTTAATCACATTTTATTAGTTTTTAAAGTATTGTAAAATACAAAATGCAAAAATAAATAAGAGGACAATGAGGGGGAAGGGGAAAAGGGGAAGAAAAGTGAGAAAAGATAGGAAAAGAAAAAGAAGCATTGAATTCTGACTCTCTCTGTTACAGTAGAATAAGGCATTAACAACAGATCACAGCTTTTTGCTTTTCCATAATAGTATGAACAAGTCATTTCTATAAAGATCTATCAATCTAATCTGTAAAACCCAAAAACAAAATTTCATTCTTTTCCACATCAAGCATGAAGTTCAGAAGCGGTTTCCATGTGGAAACAAAAGTACTTATGTTCTTTTCTTTAATCAAGTAATCAGTTTTGCCATTTCAGCCAACTCCATCAACTTCTGCAACTATTCTTCCATAGTAGGAATCGAAGTGTCCTTCCATTTTTGCCCATACAAAAGTCTTGCTGTTGTCAACATATATAGTAACAAAGTTCCAAATTTTTTCTCCAGTTCTTTTTCCATTAGACCCAAGAAGAAAAGTTCTGGTTTCAGATTACATACCTTTATACGGGTTTAGTTCGGCTTTTCATCCGAATACCAATGGGGCAGTGGAGAGGACTAACGCTATGGTGGAGCAGTACCTAAGGCAGGGGTGGCAACCTGCGGCTCCGGAGCCGCATGCGGCTCTTTGGGCCCCCTGCTGTGGCTCCCTGTCCCATCACTGGCTGGCCTCGCCCTCCCCTCCCTCACCTGGCCTGAGAAGATAAGGGTGACGGCGGGAATGGAGAAGCGGCCGGGGCTGATTCTCCGGTGCTAGTTGAGGAACATAGCCACCCCTGGCGGAGACTTTCCTTCGGGCGACCCTCCTCCCCCTCTCGCGACTCCCTGGCTGGCTGTGGCGGGGTCGGGAGGGTGCGCATGCGCGGGTGTCCCTCAAGTGAGCGCCAAAGTGCAGCAAAAGCGCGCGTGGAGGGCGGGCAGCTGCTTGCTTAAGGAGGATCTTTGGACACGGCTTCTCTCCTGCCCTAAGGCTCTGGCCTTGCCGTGTCCCCCCCCCCCCGCAGCTCTTCGGCCGAGCGGGGTGGGCATAAGCCCCAGCCCGAAGCGGCAGGACGCGAAGGCTGCCTTCGCTCCGGTGACCCTCCTCCTCCTCCCCCTCCTTCTCCTCTCATGTGGGGTGGGGGGGCATGGCAAGGCGATGGCCAGATCCTTGGGACAGGAGAGAAGCGGCCCTGTAGCTGCCTTCACGCCACATTTGCGCGTAAGGCAGCGTTCGCTTCCTGCCGCTTCGGGCTGGAGCTCATGCCCTCCTCGCTCGGCCAAAGAGCTGCAGGGGGGGGGAGGGGACGGGACACAGCAAGGTAATGGCCGGATCCTTAGGGCAGGAGAGAAGCCGCATCCAAAGACCCTCATTAAGCGAGAAGCCGCCCGCCCTCCGCGGCTTCTCGCTCCCAGAAGGAGGGTTCTTGTGGCTCCGCAGCTTCCAGGAAAGAGGGGGGGGGGGAGGGAGAAAGAGAGAGGGGGGGGGGAGAGAGAGAGGGGGGGGGAGGAAGGGAGAGGGATAGAGATGGGGAGAGGGAAAGAGTGAAAGAAAGATGAGAGGGAGGGAGAGAGATTGGAGAGGTAGAAAGAGAGATGGAGAGAGAGAAAGAGAGAGGGAAAAGAGAGAGAGATACCTGTTTCTCATAGAAAAGAAAACATAGAGCCACAAAACCTGGGTAGGCGCAGCTGGGGGGGTTGTCATGTGACTCGGTGGGAGTTACGTCGAGTTGGCCACGCCCACCCAGGTTTTGTGGCTCCGGGTGTTTTGTTTTCTCTGGGAAACGAGTCCAAATGGCTCTTTGAGTTTTTAAGATTGCCGACCCCTGACCTAAGGCAACCCACGGCTCTGGAGCCGCATGTGGCTCTTCCACCCCTCTGCTGCAGCTCCCTGTCGAACCGGTAGTTAACTTTTTCTGCAGTTCGGCAAACCAGCTGCTCCCACCACTGGCTGGCCTCACCCCTCCCCTTCCAGTCACTCCTCGCCTGGCCTGAGAAGGTAAGGGCGATGGCAGGGGATGGAGAAGCAGTCGGGGCTGATTCTCCGGCGCCTCATCTCTTGCTGGGTCTCGCGGGTGCTTCTTCCGGCCCTTGTTGGTGCTGGTCATGCCTCGGTCGCTTGGGGAGATGCGCAACCTGCTCTCTGGCCCGAGACACTGGCCCGCCCTGGCTGCGGCTGACGCCGGCCTCGCTAACACTAGGGCTGGCAGGGTAGGAATGGGATCCGGGAGGAGGGGATGACGGAAAGGGGGATGGGCCTGCAGTGCCCAGCCGCGGCTTTAAACCTTGCACGGGGGACATTCGCCACTCAGAAGACGCTTTTCAGTCAACGCCGCCTGCAGCACCACTTCGCTGGAGGAGTAAAGAAGCTCAGGGCAGCAGGAAAAGAGGGCTGGCCCTGCCGAACCTTGCACACCCATCCCGGCGGTCAGGCTTGGAGAAAGCTGGAGAGCCCTCACCAAAGACGATTTCCCGTCAGCCAGTCAACCCGCCAGCCCTGCGCACCTTTGCTGTGCTTTGGCCGAGCCCAGTCGCTCGCTTGAGGAAGGTCTCCCTGCTTGTGTGTGCCCTCCCGGCCCCGCCACAGCCAGCCAGGGGGTCGCAAGAGGAGGAGGGTCATCTTTGGGGAAGCCTACGCCGTGGCTCACGCTCGCTCCTCAGCCAGCCTGGATTTCTGAAAAGTTGCCAAGAAGAAAAAAAAAGGAGTAGCAAAGAGCCCCAAGGAGAGCTTGTGGGGTCGGTCCAGCCTTGGCTTTCAGAGAGAGAGAGAGAGAGAGAGAGAGAGAGAGAGAGAGAGAGGAGAGAGAGAGAGAGTGACACAGAGAAACAGAGAG
>QLTV01004250.1:1486902-1498452 GCA_003457575.1 Thermophis baileyi | reverse complement strand
CACACACACACACACAGAGAGAGAGAGAGAGAGAGAGAGAGAGAGAGAGAGAAAGAGGTGTGAACAACACACCCGAGGCAGGGTGTGGCAAGACGTGGCCGGGAGGGGAGGGGTGAGGCAAGGCCAGGCGCGGCAAATAATTTAACAATCGTTTCTCTGCCCTAGTGACCGGCTGGGTAGGTGTGGCTTGGGGGTCATGTGACTGGGTGGGAGTGAGTGACATAGAGTTGGCCATGCCCACCCAGTCACACCGGTTGTTAAATTATTGGCTTCCGGTGTTTTTTGTGGGAAACGGGTCCAAATGGCTCTTTGAGTGTTTAAGGTTGCAGACCCCTGACCTAAGGTGTTATGTCAACTACCAGCAGACTAATTGAGCAGAACTACTGCCTTTTGCTGAAGTGGCATACAATAATGCAGTGCACAGCTGTACTGGGCTTGCTCCCTTCATGGTGGTCAATGGGGTAAACTTTGTCCCCATGACAGAATACCCCCAGGAGCCTCCCTCTTTTATTAGTCTAACGGAATGGGTGGACTCGTTGCAGAATGTGTGGGGAAATGTAAGGCGAGCACTGGCAAAAGAAACAGAAGCCTACAAAGAGCAAGCTGATAAGAAATGGGCCCGCAGAGACCATTCCAGGTGGGGGAGAAGGTTTATCTCTTCACAAAGTACTTAAGGCTAAAGTTGCCCTGCAAAAACTAAGTTTTTGGGGCCATTCCCCATCGTAAAGGTAATCAACCCAGTTACCATGGAACTAAAACTTCCCCACCTTTTGGGGAAGGTGCACCTGGTGTTCCACAGTAGCCTGTTAAAACCGGTAGTCGGCTCTATATTAAGACTGATAGCTTCAGTGGCACCAAAGCCCATAGTGGTGGAGACCCATTATGAAGTAAAGCAGATTCTAGATTCTAGGCTTTATAAGGGGAAATTACAATATTTAGTGCAATGGAAAGGATATTCTTTATCAGAGACCACCTGGGTTAAGAGCACCAACGTCAGAGCAGAGAGGCTAGTGAAGAAATTCCATGATAAGAACCCTCAAAAACCCAAAGCATCAATAGATTGGGGGGGGGGGGAAATGACTGAAAAGGGATTTAATGGCTGTTTGTGATTCATATCTTACAGATCCTCTTTTCCATGTAAGGGGAGCCAACTGTCAACTCTCAAAACGACTCTAGCTGCAGCCATATTTTTCTTGCTTTGTTTCTTAGTTGCCATACTTGGGGGGGGGGGACTTATGGAATGTAGAATGTTTCCTCCAACGTGCCAGACATAACAACGATAAGACTCCTGAGGACCAAGGCTAAATCAGCAATGGCAGGGGAGAGTGCTGAGAAGTTCAATTCAATTCAATTCAATTCAATTTATTATTACAGTCATAGACCAGAGATTAGAACACATAAAAACACTCAGTAAATATACAATTAAAAGTTATAAAATAAAATAAATAACAGATAAAATCTATGATAAAATCCAGTCTGTCAATTACACATGGTCTACTATACTAAAATTACAGTCCATAAACTGTGAGGCCTATAGTCAGTTTAATGCTAAAAGGGAAAGGAATAAGCAGGGTTTGCCACATTTGTTGTATAAATAGCTATAGTGGATTAGACACGTGTTTTTTTAGAGGTTCTAAGTAATGTATCTTCATCACTGCTCACCAAAAACTTTGGGCAGCTAAGGTACCGTAAGCTAAGCTAAACAGCACGATTACTTCACTATTTAAAGCAAGAGCTCTAAATTGCATGCAGCAATGAAAATAATATAGATTAGCCAATTCCATTGGAAAAAAATTGCTTGCAAAATGTGTGTATGGGGACAGCTCTGTAAAGAGATGTGGATGAAAATACACAAAAATACAACCTTTTTGTCTCTACCCCTTCTAGCCCATCAATTCAATTCAATTATATTATTACAGTCTTAGACCAGAAACAAATAAAAGCACTCCGTATATATACACTTAAGATTTCTAGTTTAAAATAATAAATGACAACTAAATCTATAATAAATCCAGTGTCCATTATACATGGTCTGATTTATACAATAGTTGCAATCCCTAAACTGTGTGGCCCGTTGTAGATTCAACACTAAAAGGGAAATGGATTAAGCAGTGCAAAGGTTAGCCACAGTTGTTATATATATCACTATGGCGAAGAAGACACGTATTTGCGACGAATCCCCAGTGCTGCTGCGCAGAATCTGGCCACCTGTGCTGTAGTTATGGCCTGTTCATCCTTAAGCAGCAACTGAAGATAGGTAGTGTCTGAACGGCCAGGATACCTTGCAGTTATTGGCAGAATATGTTTTTTCCTAATCTCCGTATAAAAGGAGCATCTAAGGAGCATGTGTCCCACAGTCTCCACCTTTCCTGAGCCGCAGGGACAGAGTCTTTCCGTCAATGGTATCCTTTTATACTTGCCATACAAAACAGCCAATGGAAGCGCATGGCACCATGCAAGTGCAAATGCTTTTCGGTGGTTTGCTGATTCCAACTGACTAAGATAGCTGGCAGGAGCAACAACACATCTAGTGGCATCTGGAGCCAGAAACAGCGGAGCTTTCCCTAAGTCCGCCTGCCTCTCAATGTCCTGCACCCTTTGTCACAAGGTTTGTCTTGCTAGGTCGTAGTCCATCTCGAGTATTAAAGCTGGGGAGAAATCTAATTTGGCAAGGTTGGACTCGACAGCCTTGATCCATGATGAAGAGAATTTGTCTTGGAGGATTAACGGAGCAAGACCTTGCGGAAAGAAGTTAAGCTTTAGCCAAAGATTTAAAGACGTTATACAGATCCTTCGACTTTTATCAATCCTGTCTCCAGGCGCAGAAGTGCATTTGAGACACAACGTGACATCTGAAGAATTGATCTAATGAATTTGGATTGAACTATTTCTAATGATGTAAAACATGAAGCTGAAGCTGACGGTCTGAGCAAGGTCCCATAAAGAAGCTGTGCTAACGACTTGGCCACAAAAAGCTTAAAAGCAGCAGGGACATAGTATCCTCCCTTTGTGCGGAAAAAATTAAGAATGGTGCTCACTGATCTTTGGCCCAAGGCAGTTGTATATTCTCCATGTGCTTTTCTTGAACCATTGGCCTGAATGACCACCCCCAAATATTTGAAGGTGGTTACCTGCTCTATTTTGTGTCCATTTAGATACCATGAATAAAGTTTTGGCCTTTTTGCAAAGGCCATGATCTTTGTTTTCTCATAATTTATGTCCAGTTTATTGTATTTACAATACTGGAGAAGGGCTCGCAAGGCTCTTTTAAGGCCTACTGGCATCCTGGAGAGGATCACAGCGTCATCTGCATAGAGCAGGAGGGCGATGCTTCGGTCACCTATTTTTGGGTGGTGGTGATCTGGGTGGTGGTTTTGTTTAGCCATTTTACCATGTCATTTATGTAAAAGTTGAAAAGCAGGGGGACCCTTTTGAGTTTTAACTGACTTCGAGAGGGACTCTTGCATATTACACCTCACCTTGAGGGATGTTTTAGTATGTAGGGCACGTAATAGATGAAGAAGCCTGTGGTCAATTGAGGCAGCTTCCAGCTTCTCCCATAGCTTAGTCCTAGTAACTGAATCAAAGGCTGCCTTGAGATCTATAAAACCGGCGTATAATGATACAAGTCTATTTGAGATGCATTTTTCAATCAGGTGATGAAGAATTAAGCACTGATCGATGGTGCCTCTAAACCCGGCTTGCTCTTCAGCAATCAAATTCTCAAAATCCAGCCACTCCTTTAATTTGTCTTGGAGGTGTTTGGCGTAAAGTTTGCTGATTATATTTAGCAGATTTATTGGTCTATAATTGGCAGGGTCATCTCTTTTTCCCTTTTTAAAAATTGGGACAACAATTGCCAAGCCCCAGTCTTCTGGGACATAGCCAGTGGAGTCGATATAAGTGAATAGCACCACCAGGACTGGTATCCACCACTCCAAATTGTTCTTCAGTAATTCAGTGGTAACGGAGTCAGCTCCTGGGGCCTTCCCAATCCTGAGTTGGCCAATGAGTGATTTGATTTCGGACTCTGAGACCGGGGGCCAATTTGGTAAGTCCTTCATTGTAAATCTTATACTCTCACTGGATGGGTCTTCGTACATTATCCAAAAGTGAAGTTCCCAGGTTGTAGGAGGTATATGGCCATCTAATGGAGTATGAATTCTGTCCGAGTGTTTAGCTATTAGATGCCAGAATAGAGAGGAGTTCTTTAGCTTTGCGGCCACAATAAGCTGTTCCCAGGAGGACCTTGCGTCTTGTCTCTTCTTAAGAGCAATCAGTTGCTTATATTGTTTTTTGAGGGTAATAAGATGTTTAAGACTTGTTTTATTACCATTCCCAGTCTCGCTTTTGTACATTTTATAAGCCAAGGTGAGAGCTTTCTTGGCTTCTACACAATCCTTGTCAAACCATTGTTTGGAGGTGATACAGGGCCTCTTAGCTGAAAAGTTCCAGTCATGTAGAAGTATTGGTTGTAGCTTATGAACTATATTTTTATATGGTTCTAATAGATCTTGGGAAGGGTTGGCTGTAATAAAGGCTGAGTGAAGTTTTTGAAGATTGTCCTCTGATAGAGCTCTTCTCACCTTCTGGTCAAGTTGTTGGGACCATTTGACCCTACATCTTGTTGGACCTGCTGGAGAAATTGCAGGAATAAATTGGTCCCCGAAGCACATCTGCCGGATGAGGGGCTTCATGTATATACATAAAGGTAGATGATCGCTTTCCAGATAAGGTAGGACTTCAAAATTTTCTACATAATGTAATAAGTCCATAGAAGTTAGGATATAATCAATGGTGCTGGTTTTGGACCCTGCCATAAATGTGATCTCGCCAGGGTAGTCGCCAGCCCAATAGCCGTTTGATATATAAAGATTGAGTTTATTCGCCATCTTTGCAAGACAGAGGCCAGCGAAATTTGCTCTCTTGTCTTTAGAGAGTCGTGCGAGGGAGGAGCTGGTTCTTATGGGAACTTCCACTGGTGGATAATGCTGATATTTCGTATATAGTGTATAATCATCTGGTCCCAATCTAGCATTGAAATCTCCCCCCAGTAAGACCCTGGCTTTTGGATGGTCCATGTGGAGTTTACTAATATAATATTCCAACTCCATCCATACTGCAGTGATTTCAGCTTTTCTTACCAATGGCGGAAGATAAACATTAATTATTAAGAGCAGGACTGAGTCCATCTTGAGGAGAAGGGCCATAGCCATATGTTTTAGTGGGGCAATAAGAATAGCCATATGTTTTAATGGGGCAATGAGAGTGGGCTCCGCTCTCAAGTTGGTAGAAATGAAAATACCCAGCCCTCCCTTCAGTCTTCCTGGGCCTCTGCCTGGCCTTGCTTCTATCTTATGCGAGTGATAACCATTTAACAGAAGGTCATCCGTGGTCCAAGTCTCTTGCACCAAAATGATATCCTTATCTATCAGAGGATCAGGATAATTTAGACCTCTAAATAATTGGTACCACCCAGCTACATTCCATGACATAATACTTAAGGTGTTTTTCTTGCACTGGTCCTCTTCTTTTGCAGCTCGTCAGGAAATTTGGTTTATACAAAGGGAAGTTGTAGGGTTGTTGCAATGGATTGAGGTGTCATCACACTCGAGGTTGGCCTTCTCTAAAAGGGGGAAGTCCCATCTAAATCCTGTATAGGCTCCTGGGAAAATTATTCAGAGTAAGCATTTTTAACACCAGCTAACAAGGCTTGCCATTCCGATGCCTCTTCACTAGGTGTAGAGCAGGGGGTTATTAGGTCATACTCCATTCGGCTTTGAGATGATGAAGGCATCATTGGATAATCACGTAAGGATGCTAGCATCTCCTTCTCTACTGGGTCCTCTAGTGACCCCTGTGCATCTCGGCTTCTGTTTTCCATGAGTTCATATTCATGCAAACCCTTCCTTCCTGGGGGAGAAGTAAGAGGCTCAATTATTGGGGAAACCAGATCAATAAGCGGTTCAGCTGTATCGATTATGGTCAATAAGGATTTCTTTAAGTTTTTCAACTTGAATAATATGTTATCTTGTTCTTTCCTTGGGAGAGCACCAAAAGCATTAATGAGACCAGTTTCTGTGCTGTTAAGTACATCTTCACCGAACAAGGCTGTCTTACTCCCACTTTCTTCCTCTCTCTTTTCCATGGTTGAGAATGCGGAAGAGACAGCAACCTTGGGAGCTCGCATGTTCACAATTAAGGGTTTAACCCTTTCCTCACACAAAACTGATGGGAAAAAATTGAAAGGAGGCTAGATGTGCCTTCATCTTCAATAGCATCAGTGGTATGGTGGGCTGTTTGAAAGACAGAAGTATCCTCTTCCAATTCGGGGCCTCTGGAAGCCACTCCGCAGCACAGAGATCAATCTGCCCCCACTGACAGTGAAGAAGCTGGCTTAGGGAATGTAATATAGCACTCTTGGTATTCCAGCGTCCATAATTAATTCTGATCAAATGGATTCTGTTTGTAGTGAGCGTTGTAATTTGTGTGATTGTAAGGGAGATGCTTTACTGTCTGCCAATGAATCTTCTCTGTTAGTACCTCCTCCTCTTGTTGCCTTGTCTGGAGAAGGCCTGTTTTTCTGGGTGGGCTGCCACTTTTCAGCAGGCTCTTTAACTTTTTCCTCTTCCTTATCCTGAGTATGGGATTTACCTAAGTCTGCTGTGAGGACTTTAGTGGGGGTGCCTGTAGCCCATTGTTGAGCTTGCAGAAAAACAGCTATATCTTTTTTCATTGTCTCTACATCATGTTGGATGGTTATTAGTTGCTCAAATATTGAAACAACTGTTTGCGCTGTGAGAAGGCATTGGTTTGCCATAAACTCTGTTGTGTTCTCCCACGGTAAGCTCTCCACATTCTGAATTAGTTTGTTGTTTGTCTTTTTTTTAGTCTTTATCTCAGCCTCCATACTGGCTGTAGCTGGACTCGTTGATTGTGAAAACAGCTGGCTGTCGTTTTGCTCCCCTCCCCCCTCCCTGGATTGGGAAAGTTTAATATCTGCTGTTTTGTCAGATCTCTTTGCAAGTCCTGTACTAACCTCTCAAGATTGTTGGAAGTGGAGGGGGGGATAGTTTTACTTACAAATCTCTTGCCAGCAAAGTGCTCCTCAATTTTTGGTTGTTTTGCATTCTTCCCTGGTGGGAGAGATCCCAGGCTGGTGCCATGGCGCTTCTTTCTTTTCCCCATGCCTTATTAGTCCACAGCAACCAAAACTTTGTCTGTGTTTGAAAATCCTGGCTTGTAGTATTGTTAAAATGTATCTAAAACAAATGGTAGCCACTCTATATGTGCTTTTGTAAAAGTCCGGTATAGATTAAAAATAGATTAAAAATGAGTTAAAAATATAAAAATACTTATATATAGATTAAAAATAGATTAAAAATGAGTTAAAAATATAAAAATACTTATATATAGATTAAAAATGGATTAAAAATGAGTTAAAAATATAAAAATACTTATATATATATATATTAAAAAAAAGAAAAACCTAATTTACTTTTGGAGGAGCTCTTTACAGCCGTTGCTGCCTGTCCTCCATCTTAGCTCCTCCCCCAGATCGAGAAGTTCATTACCTGCTTGGTTGGCTAACCTGACCTGTGACACGAGGGGGGGTGGACAGTATTCTTTAATTATACCAAAAACGCAGGAATTATTCAGTGTTGGTTTCACCTTTGAATGTGCCGATATGATGTACCCAATAAACCAGATTTTTGAGGAAGCGAAGGCCTCAGAGTGTTGAATTGGTTGGGAGCATTACTCGGAACCATGACAATGTGGACAGAATACTGGTTCTATTGTTGAAGCATTCTTTTAAGAAAAAGCATAGTTCAGAATAATATACATTGAAATAATGCCCTTATTTATTGATTGATTTTTATTTATTTAACAATTCATACTTTAATACTGTGTTGAAATAAGCCCCCCCCAAAATAAACCCCCTTCGCTAACCACGTACACGCATCCCCTGCCCCATCTGCCACCCCCAAATTGTCCCCGAACATCTGGCAGCTCGCCGCTTCTCTTTCTCGACCAGTCTTTGCAGGGAAACTCCTTGAAATGTAAAGAAAAACTACTCGCGAGTGTGAACAATTAACAACTTCTCGCACTCGCGAGAAGTTTTTCTTCAAATTTCAAGGAGTTTCCCTGCAAAGACCAGCCGAGAAAGAGAAGCGGTGAAGCTGCCAGATGCTGGTAAGATGTTTGGGCACAATTTGGGGGTGGCAGGGGATGGGGAAGGGCAGGCCGCGAGACGCGCATCTTACCAGCATCTGGCTTCTCTCTGCCACTACTCTCTCTCGGCCGGTCTTTGCAGGGAAACTCCAATGTAAAGAAAAACTTCTGAACGAGCTGCCGCTGCCTGGGAAAATAACGTGAATAATGGGCTCTCTCGCAGTGCCTCTTCTCTCTCTTCTTCTCCCGAGTGGCAGCTGTGTGTCCAGAGATCGGCAGGCCAGATTTGGTGAGCCAGACGCACCGCTGCCACTCAGGAGAAGAAGAGAGAGAGGAGGTGCGAGAGAGCCCATTTCTCATGCTGTTCTCTTCCCGGGCGGCGGCGGCGTGTTCAGCTCCCCGAATCTGGCCTGCCGATCTCGGCCGGCGAGAGGGAGTGCCAGATGGGGAGGGGTGGGGCAGCGGAGAAACGAGACGCAAGAATTCTTTCTCTCTTCCAAACTCCGTCAGAAATGAGTCACAAAGAGACTCATCGCACCTGCACAGCCTCTTAGAGCGAAAGCCTCTTAGAGCGATTTCTTGCATGCAGCATGCAGCCAAAAGGTTCCTTGTCCTGGTGCTGTGTCTTACGTGCACTCTCCCCCCACCCCGCCACCCGAAAGGTTTGCTCGCCTTCTGCTTCTGCTTCTGTGCCTGGCTAGAAGTTTGGCTGTCAGCTTGGGTTTGGTCGCCGGCTGCTTCTGCTCGGCAGGGATGGCTGAGGCGCTGCGGGTGTTGCTGCTGCCCTCGCTGCCGCCACCTACAGAGGCCCCGGCCAGCCCCCTGCAGGCCAAGCTCAGCTGTGGGTAGGGAGCACTGGCCGTGGCCGGGCCGGCCGAGCTGCGTCTGTCGGGGCTGCCATCGGCGTGGCTGCCCGGTGTCTCACTGCTGGGCGCCTGGGAAGAGTAAGTGGGGCCTGCGGGAGGAAGGGAGTGCAGGCAATGGTTCTGCGAGGCTCCCCTCCCCAGGAAGAGTCCGGCTCAGTCGCCGTCCCATCTGGTGACTCCCAAGACGGAGGGGCTTCCCGGGTATGCCGGCGGGCGCTCCGGTCAGTCAGCGCTCAGGTGGGGGGACCGCAGGGAGATTGGAGCGGAGAGGAGCAGGGGGGAAGGGGAGGCTTCCAATGACTGTCACCATAGAGCGGGAAGCGCACTCGCAGAGCGGCCGCTGCCCTGACTGGGGTTTGGAAGCTGCAGAGCCGGAGTTTGGGGGAGAGAAAGAAAGACTTCTGGTGCTTTCCTTGCGTGCAGCCAAAAGCAGAAGCAGCAGAAGTCTTTCTTTCTTTCTCTCCCCCAAACTCCGGCTCTGCGGCTTCCAAACCCCAGCCAGGGCAGCAGCCGCTCTGCGAGTGTGCTTCCCGCTCTATGGTGACAGCTGGAGCTGGAACTGGAACTGGAACTAAACAGACCAGCCGAGAGACGCCATGGAGCTGCCAGACTCCAGTAAGACGCGCGTCTCGCGGCCCGCCCCACCTCCTGCACCCTGAAAATAATAAGGACCCCCCCCCAATAATGCCAAGGCCATATTTCGGGGGTCAAAAAAAATAAGACAAGGTCTTATTTTCGGGGAAACACAGTAGGCAAGTTTAATTATTGTAATAAAAGGCAGCAGTGGCAATGATCAGAAAGAAAGATTAGCATTTTTTATTTATAGATTTTTTTTTATTCCGCCTTTATATTTCTATAAATAACTCAAGGTGGTGAACATATCTAATATTCTTTCCTCCTCCAATTTTCCCCACCACAATCACCCGTGTGAGGTGATTTGGTCTGAAAGAGAGTGACTGGCCCAAGTCACCCATGCCAATATATCAGTTGCCAGCTTTGTACATCAGCACATGACTCATTTTATATTTAGGAACTGATATAATGTACTCTTGTATGTTGCATGTATTCTAGAAAGTGCTTTATCAGATCTTGCAGAGTAGCCGTGACCCCAGCCTCCCCAAAAATGCCACATGTGACCTGGGTTGGCAGTCCTTAACAGGGATTCTACAGGACAAGCCAATAGTCCACACATGATAAACAAAAAGTGAAATTAGATTTAGGCCATTTCCATTATTTAATTTGTCACCAATTGCATAGCTCTATAAGAAATTGCATTTTCCTCCTTTTTCTTTCAGGTCAAAGAGACGAAGAGCTGCCAACTCTGCTGCACTTTGCTGCAAAATATGGTTTAAAAAATCTCACAGCCCTGTTGCTTACATGCCCAGGAGCTCTGCAGGCTTATAGTGTTGCCAACAAGTATGGTCACTATCCTAACAACATTGCTGAAAAGCATGGCTTCAAAGATCTCCGTCAATTCATTGATGAATATGTGGTAAAAATATTTTTTCTCTCTGTTATAATGGGAAGAAAAGTACTGGGACTAAAACTTAACAGTTCATGACTCACATAGAAACAATAGATTTGAGGGTTTCAGTGATATATGTGTAGTCTTATTCCACAATAATAAACATGTGAATGATATTGAGTTTTCCAGAAGATGAAGGGGCTATTCTTGTAGTGAAATAATAATTTGAAAGACAGATCTTAAGGAGTCCTCACCATTAATCTAAATGGGACTTTTAGAATTAGATCTAGAGACATTTGATACTTCAGTTTTCACATAGGAAAAAAATCTGTATGGGTTTTGTTAGATAAATTCTGAAGGAGCACAGAGGAACTGATGTGTGCACAATCACTGTGGGGTATATATATCTACATTGCAGGTATCAACTAGTATCTTTTTGAAAAGGAGCAGAACTGGAAGACACAGTTTTGTTGAACTTTCCTTGGATTCTTGTAACCAAAATATTCTGAAGATATACAGTAAAGAGATATTGGATGGGCAAGGGAAACTTAAATCTAACCAGGACCTAAAAGCACAAGGAATAGAACTAGATTGGTGGCCATATTTACAAATTCAGACAAGGTACAAAAAAGACTTAGAACAATACGGCTTCCAAAAAGAACAACACGAATTGGATAAAATATTATTGGGGACAGAAGAAAAAATGATAACTAAGGCATATACAGTTGTAAGAAAAAGTATGTGAACCCCTTGGGATTACGTGGAGTTTTGCATGAATTGGTCATAAAATGTGCTCTGAACGTCATCTAAGTCACAACAATAGAAAAACACAGTCTGCTTAAAATAATACTACACAAACATTAGATGTTGCCATGGTTTAATTGAACATAACATGTAAACATTCACAGTGCAGGGAGGAAAAAGTATGTGAGCCCCTAGCCTAATGACTTCTCCAAGAGCTAATTGGAGCCAGGAGTGAGCCAACCTTGACTCCAATCAGTGTGATGATATTGGATGTGTTGCTGACAGCTGTCCTGCCCTTTAAAA
>QLTV01004250.1:1453732-1486442 GCA_003457575.1 Thermophis baileyi | reverse complement strand
TGCAACAGGACAATGACCCAAAGCATACAAGTAATTCAACAAAACAATGGCTTCAACAGCACAGAATACGCCTTCTGGAGTGGCCCAGTCAGAGTCCTGACCTCAACCCGATTGAAATGCTGTGGCATGACCTTAAGAGAGCGATTCACACCAGACATCCCAAGAATATTGCTACACTGAAACAGTTTTGTGAAGAGGAGTGGTCCAAAATTACTCCAGATCGTTGTGCAGGTCTGATCTGCAACTACAGGAAACGTTTGGTTGAGGTTATTGCTGCCAAAGGAGGGTCAACCAGTTATTAAGTCCAAAGGTTCACATACTTTTTCCTCCCTACACTGTGAATGTTTACATGTTATGTTCAATTAAACCATGGCAACATCTAATGTTTATGTAGTATTATTTTAAGCAGACTGTGTTTTTCTATTGTTGTGACTTAGATGACGTTCAGAGCACATTTTATGACCAATTCATGCAAAAAACCACGTAATCCCAAGGGGTTAACATACTTTTTCTTGCAACTGTAACTGCTTCTTAAAATTTAAAATGGAGGAGGAAAAAGTGAAAGAGACTATGATAATTTGGGCCAAAAATTTCGGATACAACATTGAATTGGAACACTGGGAAAAATTATGGGAGGAAAATTACAAATTAACGATGTCAGCAGCATACAAAGAATAGCAATAGCAATAGCACTTAGACTTATATACCGCTTTACAGTGCTTTACAGCCCTCTCTAAGCGGTTCACAGAGTCAGCATCTTGCCCCCAACAATCTGGGTCCTCATTTTACCCACCTCGGAAGGATGGAAGGCTGAGTCAACCTTGAGCCGGTGAGATTTGAACCGCCGAACTGCAGCTAGCAGTCAGCTGAAGTAGCCTGCAATACTGCACTCTAACCACTGCGCCACCTCGGCTCTTATAAAACTCTTAGAAAATATGTACAAGATGTTTTATTGTTGGCATTTCCCCCGGCAAGACTGGCTAAAATGTTTCCAAATAGGTCGGCGAACTGTTGGAGATGTAATCATGAACAAGGGACATTTTATCATATGTGGTAAACTTGCCCAAAAGCCAAGAAATATTGGATGAAAATTTAAAAAATGGTTAGAAGAAATTACGGGACAAAAAATTGAAATGAAACCAGAGTTGTTTTTATTGAGTATTATAAAGGAAAATCTAAGCAAAAAGATTCAAAATATCATACTTCATATAATAACCGCAGCCAGAATCACATTTGCTCAGAACTGGAAACACGAAAACACTCCTTCAAACGCAATGATAATAAAAAAGGTGCTCGACTGTGCAGAAATGGATAAATTAAGCATGGAATTAAAAGATAGAGAGGAAACAGTATTATAAGATCTGGAATATGTGGTATAATTGGCTAGAAACTAGATGTAAAATTAATGCATAAAGAGTACATAGGAATTATATTAAAATGAAAAACTGTATATACCTAAGAACATAACAAATAATGTTAAAAGTTAAAGGTATTATGTATTTATATATATGTATATAAATAATCACATAATGTATAAAATAATAAGGCCACAAACAAAAAATTGTAAACAGGATAAAAATTATTATTAAAAAAATATTCTGAAGATGTAATATGCAATATATAATAAACTTTCTTAATTAAAATATTACATTTAGAAAGAAAAATCTAGGACAGCTATATAATATGGGAATACATGGCTTGTAAATACATTAGAGAAGGACTTTGAGGTGATCACTGACAACAAGCTGAACACGAATAATAAATATCAGAGAGCTGAGCATTATATTTCCAAATAGATATTAGATTAGAGAAAGTTCAGAGGAAAGCAGAGAAGAAGATACAAGTACTTAAAGAGATGCCCTATGTCGATAGGCTGAAGGAACTAGAGATGTTCAATCTGGAAGAAATGAGACTGAATGGAGATAGGGTAGCTGCATTTAGGTATATAAAGAGAAGTTACAGGGAAGATGGTCCAGAACTATTTTCCATGACTACAAAAACCAGAGCCAAACCTAACAGCTATAAGTTGCAGCTGCCAAGATTTTATTTGAATACAATTTCCTGATGGTAAGATCTATACAGAGCCACTTTGGTGTAGTGGTTAAGGCACCAGGCTAGAAACTAGGAGAGTGAGTTCTAATCCCACTTTAGGCCAAGGCTAGCTGGATGACCTTGGGCTAGCTAGTCACTCTCAGCCATAGAAAGAAGACAAATTACTTCCAAAATCTTGGCAAGAAAACTATAGGGATTGGTCCAGGAAATTGCCAGGAGTCATAATTTTCTCTAAGGGACAAAAACCAAAACAACAACAACAACAACAAAACACTCAACTGCACAGCAGTGGAATAAATCTATTTATGAAAGTTGTAGGTTCTCCATCTCGGGGGGTGTTTAAGAAGGGCCTAGACAGTCATCTCTCATGGAAGGTTTAACTGATTCCAACACTCTGCAGATGGCTAGGTGATCTTTGTGTCCCTTCCTATTCTATGATTCTGTTGTTTTATACATGATACACTTGTAGACTGGGTTGCACTTTGCTACCTTTAAATTAGGTTCAGTAGGACCATATTTTGAACTGTTTGTATTAATCAAGCAGTCATTGTGCTAGAGAGACCATTTGCTTTTCTTTTTCTTGCAGGAGACAGCAGATATGCTGAAATCTCACATAAAAGAGGAGTTGATGCAAGGGGAGGAAGATGGCTCTATTTATGAGTCCATGGCTCATGTCTCTGCTGACCTTCTGATTAAATGTTCACTGAACCCCAGTTGTGATGAAGAACTCTATGAATCCATGGGTGGTTTGATCCCCAGCTCTACAGAGGACTTATGTACATATACAATGCTCCTTATTTATCTCATAATATAAGTGATGGTGGCTACTAACTAATGTTAAGCCAACATTTCTTGTCACTTTAAATATGGCTATTTTGTGCATGGGATGCAAAGTTAAAACATATTTAATTTTGCATGGGAATGTAAGTAGCAAAAAAGCAGAAAGGGAACATACTTACCTGCAAGCAGCAATGTTCATGTAGTGGATGTTATATTTACAGTTTGTGGTTTGGCAGACTGTATTCTTTACAGTATTGCACTTCAAGTTTGGATATGAAGGAACATAGAACATAGAATACAGATAGTTCTCAACTTGCAACCACAATTGAGCCCAAAATTTCTGTTGCTGAGTGAGACATTTATTAAGTGAGTTTTGCCCTATTTTACAACCTTTCCTGCCACAGTTGTTAAGCAAATCCTGCAGTTGATAAGTTAGTAACACGGTTGTTAAGTGAATCTGGCTTCCCTGTTGACTTTGCTTGTCACAAGGTTGCAAAAGGTGATCACATGACCCTGGGACACTGCAACCATCATAAATATGTGCCAGTTGCCAAATGTCAACTGTCCCACTCAGTCATCTAGCAAAGAAAGTCTCCTGGCCATTTGTTTTGGCAAGATTATATTTGACTAAAGCTTAAATAGTTACAGAACTAGGATAAGCTGAATCTGAGGTTTTCCCATGCAAACAACACAAAGGAAAGTTCCCTCTGCCCCCCCCCCCCCCGTTATCTGCAAATGTCCAGTCAGGTGCTTGTATATTGTTTAGGAAACAGGTGCTCGGTTCCCAGCTCTGCATATTGTTAGTTGATCTTGGCTGGCTGCAGCTTCTTACAAGGCTCAGCTGGGCTTCCATCCTCCCCTTATTCCTTACATTCCAATCTTTCCCTCCCCCCCCAAAAAAAACGGGTCATGAAGCTTGGATAGGTGAGATGCAACCATGACACCAAGTGTTAGAAATTCTGTGTATAGCCCTACAGAACAAACAGTGCACAGTCCACATGTGCTTTTATGTTTAACTGTGACAAGAAAGCAGGAAACTTTTTATTCAAAGAAAAGGCATAGAGCAGGTCTGTCAAACTAGCGGCCCGCAGGCCCATGGAGGCCACGCCCACCCCGGCTCCACAAAAGCAAAAAACATCACGATCCGGCCCACGACGTGATCGAGTTTGACACCCCTGGTAGAGTATACCATAGATGCAACTACAAACTTATAACACTGGCATCTACTGGGTGAAGAATATCTCTCTCTACTAAATACTGCTGCAGTTGTACAAAATACATGAACACTTTATTCCAACACCCCCACTCAACAAGTACTGATGTTATTCCATGAGGTAGCGCTGAAAATGTCCACGTCTTCAGTTCATTAAGAGATGTCATCTCTTCATTGCAGCTCTGATCCACTTTTGTTTCTCATGGGTTGGAAGTCTTTGCATCTCATCCCATGAATCTGGCTCTGGTTTTAATGATTCGTGAGCACCATAGGACAGACATTTGGCTTGGATGCCTTTGTTGCTTCTGGTGATTTCCTGATTGAAGCCTCTTGTGGCATGTTTTCTTCTTCTACAGTATTTGGATAGTCTGCGTTAATTTCTATTTTTATGTCACTTTGTTGCTTATCTTCATGTGACACTGATGTGAAATTTCCCTCAGTTTGAAGTATTTGTGTTAGTTCATGAAATTTTGAACACGCTGACGTTTCATCAACAATTACACCTCTACTGATGGTTACCTTGGTTGTGTCTTGGTGTAGAATTCTGTATCCCACAAGCACACCGTCCTTTGTGCAAGTATCCCATTTTGTACATTTTTCTTTGGGGATGTGCACATAGGCTTTGCTTCCAAAAATGTTTAGATGGCTCAAATTTGGGGCCTTTCCATTCACATAGTTCATATAGAGTTTTCACAGTTGATTTTCCTGGTAGTTAATTTTGGTGATAGCATGTGGTCATAATTGCCTCTGTGCTCTGATCTTTCTGATCTTTCTCTATCCACTCATCTGAAGCAGGGGTGGGTTCCTCCCGGTTCATACTGGGTTGCCTGAACCGGTAGCGAGGCGCTGGTGATGTCATGATGGCGTCGTGGACCCGCCTTGGTCGGTGCCGGTCCGTGGGCGCCGCCATTTTTTTCCAGGAATTTTTGGCGGCTTTTTTACGTTTTGGGCTGTTTGTGCTCTGCTGCTGCTTTGGAAAGGGCCCTCCCACCCGCCCCCGGGTTAAGGCTGTCCTTTATTCTTCGCCCGAAGCACAGCTGATCAGCTCCTCAGCTGTGTTTCGGGCAGATTATAGTGACTGAGCATGCGCGGACACAGAAATGCACCGGGGGAGCGCGCGCGCGCGTAACCCTAAGCCACGCCCACAGAGTGGTAGCGGAAATTTTCGGAACCCACCCCTGATCTGAAGGGTGTTCTGGCCTAACTTCATGTATGCATTTCCACGATCATACTCTTATTAGCATCCCAAAGGTGCTTTTTAAAGAGGCAATTGGACTTCCTGGTTTTTCTTTGAAGACATTTCTTTGAAGACGTCTTCAAAGAAAAACCAGAAAGTCCAGTTGTCTCTTAAAAAAGCACCTTTGGGACAACCATGACCTGGATGACTGAGAATCTCCATAGACACTCTTATTAGCAGCATCTTCATCTTGAATTTCCAAGACTGGTACTTCTGGTTTGTCAGATTTGCAAATGAAAGCTTTGTTGCAGCTGTGTTACTGGCCATTTTCTTTTATTCTGTTGCAGTCATCTTGCGTTTATTTGCTGTAACCAGCTATGATTGGGCCCCTAACCTGTTAGAAATTCTGTACAGTATAAACAGTGCAGAACAAACAGTGCACAGTCCACATGTGCTTTTCTGTTTAACTGCAACACTGCCATCTACTCATTGAAGAATATATATCTTTACTGAATACTGCTGTGTACTTGTACAAAACACATGAACCCTGTATTCCAACAGTCTGAATTTTGTTCATATGACCATGGGGATGCTGCAACAGTCGTAAGTATGAAAAATGGCCATAAATCACCTTTTTGTAAATGGCACTTTTTAGTGCCATTGTAACTTCAAACAGTCACTAAACAAATGGTTGTAAGTCAAGGACTACCTGTACATTGCTACCATAGTATTACCGTAGTTTTAGCCTAGAATTTTAGACAACACATTTTTGCATCTTAATGGATGTTATGGTTGGAACTAAGTTAGACAGATATTGATAACTGTTTTTCCTAAGGAAGAGGGTGGTAGACAAGTGGGAAACAGAAAAGAAGTGAGGTAGGCATATTTATCCATAAAGTCTGGACTGAAGTCTAGAATGGAAAATATCTCTGGAGTATAAGAGTGGAGGATTTGGCAACAGAAAGAAGTATCATTTGGCTGCTTCTAAGAGATGCAGTGACAATTTTTCCACAAGCTTGATCACAGAATAATTCACAGTAGAAAGGGACTTTTCGTCCGTTGAGTTGTATTCCTTAGCAGCCAGACTATTTAGCCAGACACTCTTGGTAGGGTTTTCGTCCTTCAGGGTGATACATTTTCGTACAGGTGTAATCATTCTTTACATATAATGCAATATGTATGAGCAATAAATAGGCAAAACGTGGTCCTAGTATAGAGAAATAAATATGACATTCTAGATATGACTTTTGTTGAGTTTATTTCTTTTGAAGAAATAATTTTCTTCTAATACTGAATACTAATTATGAGATCCATCCTACCTAAGTCATATCTAGAATATCATATTTATTTCTCTACTAGGACCAAGTTTTGCCTATTTATTGCTCATACACAGCACATTGGGTACAGGCATCTGAGCCCTTTAGCGCTTCCTTCCTTGTCCTAAGGTTTACTCTTTTCAGATTTATGTTATAAGTGTGGCTCAAGTTAAGGTTTCCTTCCCCGTCCAGTTAGTTTAAAGCTCTCTAGATGACTTTTACAGATGTTTTCCAAAGATATTCTTCCCTGTCTTTGTGAGATGAAGCTTATCTCTTGCCAGAAGCCCTTCTTATAGGTTGAGATGACCATGTTACAGGAATCCATTTTTTTCTTCTTAATGGTGAATAGATGAGCTGTTATCATTGATGGTGTGTTGGGCCATTGTTTAACCTTGAATACCAGTGTGTGTAAAGTGTGTGTACAGTGTGTGTACAGTGGGGACGCGGTGGCTCAGTGGCTAAGACGCTGAGCTTGTCGATCAGAAGGTCGGTAGTTCAGCAGTTCGAATCCCTAGCGCCGTGTAACAGATTTAGCTCCCGTTACTTGCCCCAGCTTCTTCCAACCTAGCAGTTTGAATGCACATAAAAAATGCAAGTAGAAAAATAGGGACCACCTTTGGTGGGAAGGTAATAGCGCTCCGTGTGCCTTCGGCGTTTAGTCATGCCGGCCACATGACCACAGAGACGTCTTCGGACAGCGCTGGCTCTTTGGCTTAGAAACGGAGATGAGCACCGGCCCTAGAGCCGGAAACGACTAGCACGCATGTGCAGGGGAACCTTTACCTTTACTTTACCAGTGTGTGTGTGGGTTAAGTGTGTTTTAATTCTGTAAGCCGTTCAGAGTTATTGACACCATTCCTTGAGCCAACAGTTCGCCTCCAGAATTCTTTGTTCCTTCCTTGGCACATCATCATCCATTGGAATTGAAACATCGCCTATGCTCCAACTCTTTTTATTTCCTATCTAGCTCCTTATAGTTTCTTGATATTCTTACCAACATTTGTTCTGCAGTTAATTATTGGAACATTTAGTGTCACACTGTATTTTTGCTACGGGAGCTTTTACAGGAGCTATCCTGTATGGAGGATAGGCATCTCATCTGTATCTTCAAAGAACTTGCATATTTCTGGGCAATTATATTTAAAATACAGGTAGTTCTTGACTTAGGACCATTTGTTTAGCAACAGTTAAAGGCTATGATGGTAGTGAAAGAAGAGAATTATGACTGGTCGCTGAAGTTACAGCCATTACAGCATCCCTGCAGTCATTTGTTCACAATCTGGGCACTTTGCAACTCATTCATACTTAGGACCAGTTCCCAAGCACCCGCAATCACATGATCACCATTCACAAACTTCCCTGACAGTTTTCCCAGAAAGTCAGTGGAAGGTCACTGGCAAGGAAGGTCACAAGTCACTGGGGTAAATCTCCCCCACCCATACACTCTTCCCAGCCCTTCTGCATAGTGTCATACTGTCCACTCACACACCCATGTACACTCATGGGCACCCTTCCCAACTTACATGGAACTTCTTGAACTTCCCTGACCCCTGTGGTGCTTCTCATATATCCCTGCCCACCCTCCCCGGCCCTCCCATGGTTCTTGCACACCCTTACGTACTTTCTCACATCCTCTCTACACCTTCACACCCTCCTCCCAACCACTGCATCCTAGTGCACCTTCCCAAACTGCCCAGCACCTCTTCCACATCCCCTTGCACCCTCAGTCATCATCCCCAGTCCTCCCCCTCTGTGCACTCCTCCCTTCCTCACCCTGCAGCAACCACTTACCTGCCAGCCTGAGACATCCTGCTGTCTTTCCCACTGACTTTGCTTGTGGGAAGCAAGAGGAAGTTGCCTAACAAGTATGGAATTCTATTAACGACAACTGGGACTGCAGGGATTCCCATTGCTAAGCAAAATGGTGGTGTTTTACAACTTAAACTTCCCTTAGCAATGGAAATTCCTGTCCCAATTGTCCTCATAAGTTGAGGACTCCCTGTAAACATATAACCTTTGTGTGATATTTTGATGGCCAAGCTTTTATGGAAGCACGAGGAGCAAATATTGTTAATCCAACAATATAAAATTTATGGCCAATATCTGGACATGGATTGATTTTCAGAATGGTACTAAACTTTCAAAGGTGTCCTTTCTCTGTTTTCAATACAACACATTTTTAAAAATAATCCTTCCTTATCTAAGAAAATAAAAATATAGGAAGCTACACATATATTTATTATGTATGTTCGCAAAGTCAACTAAGTACATGTGTGGTCATTTTTTCCAGATGTAGAAATGCTTCAGTCAGATGCTAATAATCCTCTTTCACGGACAACCAAGGACTATATGATGCGCAGATTCTTAGAAGGTGAGCAACATAGCAAACTTAACCAAAAGGCAAGATTACAATTAGAAACAATTGGTTTGCATGTTATTCTTTGGCAAGTATCTATCAGCACCCTCACAATCTAAGTATGATTGCAGTATTATCTTGTTATATTGCAATCTCAAGATGCCGATGCCAATGGCAGTCTCAGTGAAATTTTCTCTTGTAATTTTGATGTTTTCTATTATTTTCTGTGACTGAAAATTTCATACTCAAAAGATGAAATTTTGAATATCAGACAGTGGACTTTAAATAACAAGCTGCTTTCTGGGACTAGTCCTCCCTTCTTTTCAAATGCGGAGGAAATTCTGACTGAGGGAACAGCAGTTATCTCTTTTGGCCCAGCAGAAACAAAGAAGAGAAACAAAAGGAGAAGGAGGGGCAAGAGAGGAGGCATATTACAAAGACTCAGGAAGCATGGGGTAAGGAAATCTCTCCTCCCCTCTCTGCATTTAACTAATCTTTGCTCACTCTTAAATAAGATAGATGAACTGCTACTTTTAAAGAGGAACAGCTCAAACTTTTCTAACTTGGCAGCCCTCTGTTTCATTGAAACTGGCTGAACAATTTGATTAATGATAGCTGCTTGCAAATAGCCATAGCAATAGCACTTAGACTTATATACCGCTTTACAGTGCTTTACAGCCCTTTCTAAGCAGTTTACAGAGTCAGCATATTGCCCCCAGCATTCTGGGTCCTCATTTTACCAACCTCGGAAGGATGGAAGGCTGAGTCAACCTGAGATTTGAACTGCCAAATTGCAGTCAGCCGGCAGTCAGCAGAAGTAGCCTGCAGTACTGCACTCTAACCACTGCACCACCGTGGCTCCCAGGATTTCAGATTCAAAGAGTAGATAAGAATTGCAGAAACATCCAGTAAAAAGAAGGGAGGCAGTACCTGCTTTTATATTAACAACCAATGGTGTAAAAACGTCACTGCACTAAAGAAATTTTGTGATGTGGACTTAGAGACACTATTCATTAACTGCATACCCTATTATGCCCCCCTCTTCATTCATCCTAACTGGGTGTACATACCACCCCAAGCCTGCTTAAACAAGGCACACTAACCAAATCTTGTGGGCTGAACAGAGATATCCAGACTCCCTACTCATTGTATTAGGAGATTTTAACAGTGCTAACCTAAGTCAAGAGTTACCAAGATGCCTATCGCTTTCTACTAAGAGCAGCTGTGGGACACTCTGATCACTATAAGATTCACCTTGTACCTGTTTATAGACAAAGACTTACAATCGTAAAACCAATAGTTAAAAAGTGAAATCCTGGACTGAAGAGGCAAAGTTAAAGCTACAGGCTTGCCTCGATTGCACAGATTGGAACATTTTTGAAGCTGACTTAGAGGATTTGGATGAACTCACTGACATTGTGATATCATATGTTAGTTTTTGTGAAGACTTGTGTGTGCTGACCAATACCTGATGCATCTACAGTAATAATAAACCTCTGTTCACAGCTAAGCTCAAACATCTACACCGTGCCAAAGACAAAACTTACAAGAAAGGAGATAGAATGCTGTACAATCAGGCCAGGAATGTATTAACAAGGGAGATCAGGGCAGCAAAGAGAAGCTACTCTGAAAAGCTGAGGAATCAGCTCTCAACAAATGAACCAGTAAATGTGTGGAAAAGCCTTAAAAATATCACTGGCTACAGCAAACCTCCTTCACTTACTAAAGGGAATCATTAACTGGCAGATGGCCTGACTGTGTTTTAGTGTAGGTTTGAGAGGAAATCACTGTCAGATACACCAACAACAGCCAAGTCTCCTACACCTGACTCCATCCCTCTGGGCCCTCCACCCCCTTCCTTCTTGAAAGTCTATGCTGATCAACTGGCCCCAATCTTCAACTGCATCTTTAATAAATCTCTGGAAATGTGTTATGTCCCTTCTGGCTTCAGACTCGTTACTATCATCCTGGTGCCCAATAAACCCTCCATCAAGGAGCTGAATAGTCATGTCAGAATGACAGACCATTTGCTTTGATATCTGTAGTTATAAAAACCTTTGAAAGGTTAGTGCTGGCCCACCTGAAAGCCATAATGGATCCGTTGCTAGACCCCTTGCAATTTGTCTACCGTGCAAATAGATCAGCAGATGATGCTATCAATATGGCACTGCACTATTTCTTATAACATCTTGAATCCCAAAAGACCTATGCAAGGGTCCTTTTTGTAGACTTCAGCTTGGCATTCAACACCATCATTACAGAAATCTTTCCCTCTAAACTGACTCAGCTAGCTGTGCCTGACCACACATGCAGATGGATTATAAACTTTCTAACAGATAGGAAGCAGCAGGTGAAGCTAGGTAAAATCACATCGAATACTTGTTCGATTAGTATAGGAGTCGCCCAGGGCTGTGTGCTCTCTCCATCACTCTTTTCTCTATATACCAATGACTACATCTTGGCATTAACAACTTTTTTATTAGTTTATCAAAGTATAAGATACAAAGAAAAAAAAACATGGAAAAGTAAGAAGGAAGGGGAAAAGGGTGGGTATAATGTAATGGGGGGAAAAAAGAAAAAGGCGCCAACTTCCGACTCTTTGGCACAATCAAAGGTAACAACATTAGAACTAAACTTTTTGCTTTTACACAACAATATGTACAAGCCATTTCTATAACAATAAGCCTGTCTGATTTACAAAAACAGAATCAAGGTTTCATATATTTTTTTTCTTTCTCACAAAATCCGGAAGCATTTTCAAACTAGAGACAAAATTAAATATAATTTCTTATTTGGATAAAAGAAACATTTTAACCATCTCAGCTTCCCTTGCTGTGGGGAATAATATATCATTCATTCTCATATTTTCATATCTAGTACATAATATTTTCAACTTTAGAATATTGTTCAGCATTACTTAAAAACTGGCAGGCCTGCGTATACATACATACTCAATTTTATACATACAAAACTAACTTAAAGCTTTCTAACAATGCATATTTTTTTTAAGAAAAAGATCCATCCTAATGAATTAAACCATATTTAAGTCACTCCCTCCAGCTTATCTTCATAGAATAGAGTCTTTTTCTTCTCGGGAGAGCCTATCAAGTCTCCTTTCCTAAATCAATTCTCAGCTTTATTTATATCCATAAAAGAAAAGTCCCAAAATTTTTCTGTTAGATGTTGTAAATTGGTCTGAGGCAAACCTTCCCCAAATAAGTTTTCCCTCGCTGAATAGCTGTCATATCTTTTTTTCTTGAAGAATTCTCAGCCTTGTTAATGTCCATAAAGCGAAAGTCCCAAACTTGACCTCTTAAAAATCGTGAATTTACTTGATACACTTGTTTCAGTTGCACTGGGAGGGTTGTACTCACATCATAAAAAGAGCTAAAGTCAGATTTATATTCTGAGGTTACAGTTAGGTTTTTACATTATCTGGTATTTGTAAAGTTGACACAATAGGTTGATAATTTTCTACACCTAGTTGTGTTTCTTGTTCTATTTTAATATCATCTATAGCAGTAGTGGGTTCTAAAACCCTTTACTACCGGTTCGTGTGCGTGTGTGTGTGTGTGCGCACGACGCTTCTGCGCATGCATTTTGGCTGATTCACAAAATGACGAATCTTCTCCAAGGACTGATCAAGAATCTGTTTTATAACCGACACCAGCATAGAATTAGGCATCCTCATAGCTCCCTCTAGTGTTCAGAGACTGTTATTTATTTATTCATTTAATTATTTCTTTTCTTAGCCAATCTGCACTCTTGAATATCAACAGATTTCAACCACCCACAACAAAACAATACAGAGCAACTAATTATTTTAAAAGTAGTAAATTAAAGCCACAGTTTTTATCCTTATATTTCAAACAAAAGAATATTCCATGCTTCCTTATTTTGGCTGCCTCTAGCAATCTTCTCTCCCTGTTGTTTTATAGTAAAGACGAAGTCTCAAAAATGCCGTTCAAAACTGCAAAAAGGGGTGATAAACTGTAACTAAAGAGAGCCTCTATAGTTTGTAAAGATAATATAAATTGTTTAAGAAATGAAGAGCACAGCTTATTGTCCATTTGAAAAATAAATTCCAAAACAGCTGTTTTATCCAACAACAACGTGGTTTCGACCCCACCTTCCAGCTTCAGCTCACCAGTTATCTTCGAAGCTCGGCTTCTAAAACTGCTTGCAGGATGTTGCTGTTGTCAGAGGATCTTGAGGGATGATTCTGGGACTTTCCTTAACCTCGGAAAGTCAAGCAGACAAAAGGAAGCCTGTTCCTTTAGTTGTTGAGTTGGAAAAACGACAGTCCAGAGAGAGAAGCTTCTCTGGGCGTGTCAGCTGCCGGCCATGTCTTCACCGAAAGGACCAATGACTACATCTCAAAGGATCCCTCTGTTAAAGTACTGAAGTTTGCAGATGATACAACACTCATTCGAGACGATGATGAGTCTGCATATAGATGGATCAACTGGCCCTGTGGTGCAGCCAGAACAACCTGGAGCTGAACACTCTTGAAATAGTAGATTTTAGAAGAAGCTGTCCTATTCTACCACCTCTTACAATATTAGGCAACACAGTATCAACAGTAGAGACCTTCAGGTTTCTAGGTTCTATTATCTCCAAGGACTTGAAATGGACACCTTACAACCAATGTTCCCTCTAAGCTGCGCGGCTACGCGGCCGCGCACGTGACAGGGAATTGCCGCGTGGCAGTTTCTAACTGCCGCGTGGCGATTTTCCATGTCGGAGAGAACATTGCTGCGCGGCTGCGCACTTGACGGAATCGCCGCGCAGCAGTTTCCAACTGCTGCGCGGCGATTTTCCAGTTCAGAGGGAACATTGCTTAGAACCATCATTAAAAAGGCACAACAAAGAATGTTCTTTCTGCGTCAACTCAGAAAGTTCAAATTGCCCAAGGATCTACTTATATAGTTCTACAGAGGAATTATTCAGTCTGTCATTTGTGCCTTTAACTGTCTGGTTTGGCACAGCAACCAAACAGGACAGGTACAGACTTCAACGGATAGTTAGAACTGCAGCAAAAACAATTGCAATCAATCTGCCTTCCATTGAGGATCTGTAGACTGCATGTACCAGAAAGAGGACTGAGAAAATATCTACAGACCCCTCTCATCCAGGACATAAACTATTTCAACTTCTCCCCTCTGGATACCGCTACACAGCATTGCATGCCAAAACAATTAGACACAAAGATAGTTCCCCTTCCCATGACATCACTTTGGTGAACACTAATTTCCACAGCACTCTCTTAGGCTTAAATATATTTACCCATGTAGTAGGCCGTATTGATACTATCCTTCTCATCTTCTCATCTTTCCCAATATATTCTCCTGTTGGTACCTATGATTTATCCCTTGTTGTTATATATTATGATTAATCATTGTAACTATGATCTATGATCTATCACTTTATTATTTGTATGTACACTGAGAGCATATGCACTAGAGACAAATTTCTTGTGTGTCGAATCACACTTGGCCGATAAATCTAATCTGTCCTGTCCTGTCCTGTCCTGTCCTGCCCTGCCCTGCCCTACCCTACCCTACCCTACCCTACCCTACTCTACTCTACACTACTCTATATTTTTAAGTGCTTTTATTGTATCAGTTAATCAATTTTATTTAGTCATTGATCAGCAAATCTTTTACTGTATGAAAAAGGCAACATGATAATTTATATAGTGAAACTACTACTAAGATATTGTTAATCAATGCAGAATATCCAATCTAAATGGAATCCTATACCTCTCTGTTTTTCATTTTCCAGCTTTTGTATCTTACTAATTTTATGTATTGCTTCTTCAATAATTCTCACATTCCCTTATTAGTGCATCTCCATAAATAGAACACGGGTCAGTATTTATATAACTGTATTTATAGGAAAGTAAGAAGTGGGGTTAGCATGATGAGAAATAGGCCTAGCCCATATTGGTTATAGAAACATACAGCTCGGACCTTGCTAAAGAGTGTGACCGTGTCCTCAACTGAATTTCCAGTTATTTCTAGCATATATGTAGGGGTCACTTTGGAAATTGCAGAAGACTTTAGTGAACTACACTAGCTCCCTAGAGGAGCTGAAGCCTTGAAACTTTTGTTTATGAAGAAAATTGTAAGAAAATTGTTTATTTACTTTTGTTTGTTTTATTTTTAATTTGATTTCCTTTTCTAGGTGTTAATTTGGAGATACCAGAACCTAAAGAAGGTATCTACCATCAAAGTGAAGACAAAGATGTCTATCATACTGTGGAACAAGACAGCTTTCCCCAGGAAATGGTCAACAGGCCACCTGTTCCTGTTCCAAGACCTGATCCCTCCTCCATACAACAAGACAAAGAACCATACATTTATAAAGGTGACTGGTGAACAAAAAACTGGTAACTTTTTTGCTAGACAGTGTAGAGTAGGAGGGGGAAATGTCCATTTTAACAGATGTCAAATAATTATTTCATTTCAGAGTTTTTTGCCTCTTCTTTACAAATTACAAATATAATAAAGTAAAAAAATAAATATTAATTTATGCGCATGTGTCACTTGCATAAATGAAGCTGTGCACCTGCCACTCACATGCCTACCCCCCCCTCATGCCGGGCCACCAAGCTGGAAAGGTTGGGGACCACTGCATTAGTTGAAAGTTCTTACTTTCAGGAAATACTCCTATGGTCTAACCTGAATATATTGCCTTGTGATTTCCAGCCATTATTTCTGCTTTTGCCTTAAATAATACCTTTAATTTATACTGTGTTTCCCTGAAAATAAGATCCGGTCTTATATTTTTGGGGTTTCAAAAATAAGCAACACGCTTTCAGGGTGATTTCGGGGAAACACAATTTCAGCCCGGCTGAGTGCCCCCCCCCAGCACGCACACAAAGGTGGCAAGCATGCAGGGGCCAACATCTGGCAGCAGCTGCAGCCCTCTGGCCGCTTGGTTGGTGCACTCTGGGGCTGCGCAGTCAAGTTGATTACCTGTCCAAGCAGCAGACGGCGTGGGGGGTTGGCATACAATCCAGACATGCTGCGCTGTGGGAAAGCCGAGAGTCAGTGGGCCGGAGTGGGCGGCTCGCCGCGGGGGGCTCTTTTTCGTGCCTGTTGGCTTGCCTGCGGCCTGGTAGTTTAGTAAGGTAGTTTAGAAATAATTTAGTCAATCCCTTACTCACTGCAGGAGCTGCAAAAACATTTTGGGCAGATGGCTATCCAAATGATCCATCCTATATTTGAAAACCTCTGGGGAAGGGAAACATCACTACATAAACTAACTTATTCTACTGGTTGACAGCTTTTGTTATTCTACTGGTTGACAACCTCTGATAAAGTAAACTGAATCTATCTCCCTGCAGCTTGACCTATATGTTACAGTAATAGTCTCTAGGAAACCAGCAATGTCTATACCCTCGATTTTATGACTATCTGACCTTAGTTATCTTTTCTGAGGACTAAACTTAAACCAGTTCATTTAACTATCACTAATATGATTTAGTTTCCAGCTACATCCCTATCTTGGTTGTTGTTCTTTACACATTTTCAATTGTGGTGTCCACAACAATTGAACATAGAATTCCATGAGGGGTGATTAAGACAGAGCAGAGGGGGAAGTTATTACATGGCATCTGGACTCTATACATCTGTTAACATATTCTAAAAGAGCATTTGCCTTTTAAGCAGTTGCATCCATTTATACTGCTACCATCTAGCTTGTATCCGACCATATGATTAACAATTACATCAGGTTTCTCAGGTTAAAATATATTCTATCTATGGCATTGCTCTAATCTAAAGCTACTAACTCTGTCAGAAAAAGGGGCAACTTTAGACATGGACAAACATTTGTGGTATGCCGTTTCTGCCTAAAATTTAGGCTAATGTACTATTATTATTATTATTATGTAGCCGCCCAAGGGACTCTGGGCGGCTACATAAAGAAAGTCTGTATAGATCTTAGAATAAGTAGCTGCTTAAAAATATATATAAATGCTTATCTCATTTTTAAGTTTTGATAATGTAACGTTTTAATGTCCTGATATTTTTACATGACTAGCATAATGGAATTGAGATTTTAAATCCAATGCTCTATATCAGGGCGGTCAAACTCCTGGCCCACAGTCCGGATGCGTCACGCACTGGCCACGCCCATGCCTGGTTTAACAAAGGGGGGGAAAGTCCCTATACGTCTGCTCTATATCCTTTCCCTTGAAGTTTACAATAATAATTTTATTGTAATTATTCAGCCCAGGCTGAATCAACAATGAATTACTGTCTTATTCCGTAATCTAATAGTTTAATTTGAAGGGATTTTAAAAAATAAATTCTCTTTGATTCACAGGGATGATTTGCACTGAAAGATAGTTCTCCCGCAGTTTGTATTGTGAAAATGGACCTGAATCAGTTATGTCATCATATCTTTAAAAGTTTGTCTTATGGTGATACAAATTTCTGTTCACCTATATAATTTAAAAACTCATATAGTCTAGAACTCTCCCTTTTAAAATGTGTTTCAATTTTGGGTACTCCTCTGAGTTTTGTTCCTATTTGTATTTATATTTCTTTTGATGTTATGTTTGATAACATGATTTATATTTCAATACTATTTATAACATTTTTTAATATGTGCTACTTACACAACTTTATATTATGAACTTTTAAAATGTTTTAAATAAATTGTACATGTTCAGTATTTACAGGAAAAGATCAAGAGAAATCTGGGAATCTTTATGTTTCTGCAAAAAATATTGGCAAAGGTGAGTCACGATTACAGAATTTTTGCAGTTTTTTTGACAGGTTATTATTGTAAGTTTTACTAATGGTTAATGCTATATTCATCATAGATTAGCATAGCTGAGCCATGTTAGTTACTGTGGTTAAAACAAGAAATGGCAATGTGATCTAAGAGCTGGAACATAAGTAGCCATGCAAGATATTGATGTGATTCCTCTTCTATCTACAGTGGTGTCTTAATAATATTTCTCTTCCCTGTTTTTACACAATCTCAGAAAAGAGCACTCTCCAACTCTTAATCTTACTTGACAGGTCTCCAGACGTTTCTAGAAATACTGCTAAATTTACTACACTATCATATGTTAAATTGTGTAGTAGTTTTGAGAACTTCAGAAGTTTCATAAATTTGGCTGTGCAAATTTCTTGATATTTATAATTGGTTTTATTGCTTTCTCATGCAAGGGTTATTTTGGTCTTCAGTGTAATTTAAATAAATAGAGGAGTCTGGAAAAAGTGCATGGCAGACTAAAAAAAATCTCTGGACACAACATTGTGGTGATGACTGGTGTACAGACAACAAATTCTGGGCAGCAGAGCCTCTTCAGATAAGGAGAGATAAAAAAATCTTCCACCTATATTTCAAATGGCTATTATTTATGAGGAGACTGCAGGAATTAAACTTGTGAGTTGAATGGCTGGGAGTCAAAGACAGTGCGCTCACGACTGCAACACAGGCATTTAAGGATACTGGGTTTGGATCTCCCTTTCTTAACCACATTTGGATATAATCAGTTTATAGAGAGAAATCTTTAAATCAGCAGGATGAAGAAAAAAACCACTCGGTGAATCAGCCTTCCTTATAGATTAAAGACAGAAAAAATAATAATTTCAAGAATTTTAAATTAATAGCAAAAAGCTTAATTCTATTTGAACAGTTTAAATTTATTTTGGCAAAAGCGCTTTTTATACTATTTGGAAATAATTAGACAAATAGACCACACCTTTGTGGGAATGCTTATTGTTTAATATCAAAGGGAAAAGGCAATTATTGGATTTTACAAAATAAAGAAATAAATGTAATATGAGATAGATTGTGTGACTGTATGGAATGCCAGTTTGGACTAAAGCCTTAAGGGCACAGAAAAGGCAAAAGAGTGGTCAGGACTTCTGGGGAAGAAATGATGAACAGGAGACAGTGGTGGAATGAAGAGCTGGCAATGAGTCAGCAGTCTCTAGCAGATTTAGAGGTCAAGAGAGACAAGGGAAAACCATCTTTGCTCAAACTGCAATTGATGCCTTTCCAAAGGACCTGGCTTCACATACTTCCTTTTCTAATCTGGAAGTTGAGTCATGGCAACTGGTTTTCTGTTCTTTTTGGTTTGAAACATTTCGCTGCTTATCCAAGTAGCTTCTTCAGTCTGAGCCACTTGGAGAGAGGGACCCTGTATACGTCTTCCAGTGTAGTTTCATTTCTCATCTAATCTGAATAAACTTGTTAGGTGAGTAGGCAGAGTAGTGTTTTGGTGGGCTTGAAGAAGACAGATATGTGGTGTTTTCCAAATATTTCTGTTCTTCAAACCTACCAACACAGTCAGAGGCTTGTCCACCCTAAAGTTCGGACACCAAAACATAAGAGTAATGTATGTAGTGTATGCAGTCCAGTTCAGTGAGAGTATTCAGAGCTGTATGTTGGAGAAACTAAGTAGCCTTTACACAAGAGAATGGCCCAGCACAGGAGAAGCAATGCCATAGGACTAGGATCAGCACTGTACCTTCATTTAAAAGAAAGGAGACACTCTTTTGAGGACCATAATGTTCACATTTTGGGCAGGGAAGATAGATGGTTTGAGAGAGGAGTGAAGGAATCCATTTATGCCAAAGTGGAAAATTCTTCCCTTAATAGAGGTAGAGATCTCAGACACAATCTGTCCCCCATTTTTTTATGCTGCTCTTACATCAGGCCCGAGGAAAATCAAGAGTCCATACTAAATGACCCCTTAGGAGAAAGGATTTGGGAGCAATAGCTCTCTCCTACTCACCTAACGAGCCTATTCAGATTAGGTAAGAAATGAAACCATCCTGGAGAACATATATGGGGTCCCTCTCACCAACTTGCTCAGACTGAAGAAGCTACCTGGATAAGCATCAAAACATTTCAAACAAGAAAAAAAAAGTCCAGTTGCCATGACTCAGCTTCCAGACAACTCTACCCGGATGACTGAGAATCTTCATCGACATACTGTATATTCCTTTTCTAATCACTTTCAGAAATTGCTTGTTAACTGCTTTTCATCTATTAGGAACTTTTGGATCAACATGTTTTACAGCACAGGGTGAGTTTCTTTCAGTCTTTAGTGAAAGAAGTTTAAGTACTAGTTTAAGAACTTAAAAAAATTATTTTGGAATTAAACAGCAACAAGATGATTAGAATTTTGATTTGGAAAATTTCAAACTGACTAAGGGTCCAAATGGATTTAAAATAAGATTTTGAAATAAATTATAAAAATCCTTCCTATAGGAAAGTGCTTTTGTTTTGCTAGGATGGAACTCTGAAGGTTGGAAACTCTAAGGAATCAGAAGGAATTAAAGATTACAATTAAAGGATAAGAATGGAATAAGAGGAATAGGTTTTATTGGACAAGATTGAGACTGATCTGAAAATGGATTTAAAAATGATAGGCTACAAAATAATGATATGGGAAAAAGATGTTACACTGGGTATACAAATGAAGCCTTATTATGATATCTTAATAATTAAAAAGGATATGCATATAACAAACCAAAAGAGTGACCTGGGTAACTTCCCTACATTGGATTTACAAAAGAGAATTTTTAAAACTTTGAAGAATTTTGTGAGAAGGAACAAAGAAAAGAAATGAAAAGAAAAGAAACCAAGTTCTAGGATGTTATTTGAAGAGATTAAAGATCAAAATTGTTAAAATGAAGAAATAAAAAGTTGATGTATTGGATCAAAGGTGTTATTTTGGGTAACCCTTAATGGACCTTGCTGATCAAGACTGAATGATGAGGCCTTAAGGATTTTGTAGGTAATATTTAGGATATGGGAAGAAGAGATTATTTGTTGTATTGTAAGAGAAGGTAAGAAGTTCATAAATTGTTTATACTTGTGGTATTGAAGGGAGAAGTCATATATATATATATGTGTGTGTGTGTGTGTGTGTGTGTGTGTGTGTGTGTGTGAGACATATTTTTACTGATAAATAAATAATGGGAGACTAATATAGATCTATTTCAAGCTATTTAGCTCTCATCAGCTAGCCATACCCCTTATAGGATTCGAACCTGGGCAGCTTGCCTTGTTAGGCAAATGCTTTAACCTCTGAGCCACAGGATCTCCTCCCTATCAGCTTGTTCCAGGGACAAGGATATATATGTTTTTTTCTGTTGAATTACCTGGTATACCCAAATATGGGAGGGAGCATACTGCTTCCTTTCGCCTTTCGCCCCCCCCCCAAAGATATATATCTTTTCTTTTTCTTTACGTTTTAATTTTTCTGTTTTTCTATTTTTTTCTTTTCTGCATTTTCTTTTTTCTTTTCTGCATTTTCTTTTTTCTTTTTCCATTTTTTAGTTTGTATTAGTTTTTATTATTGTAAATTATAATCTTTATAAAATTACTACAAGGAAAACTAAGAGAGAAAAAAGAGAAAAGTCTCTTTTACTTTCATCTTTGTAACTGGCTCATTTTCACTTTTGGATTGGAAATAAAAGTATGCCATCCACCAACTGCAAAATTTGATGAAGAGAAGAGAACCATTAGAGGAAGTAATGCCGTGTTCTGTAATGCTGGTGTTCTAGTTTGTGATGCTTGGCAAAGCCTGCTCCAGTCTGATATTGATTGCTGAGCTTTATTGACATTGAATGCCTTCGGATCATATGCTTCTACTTCATTTAATTTCATGTTCCTCTGTTTATTTCCCTTCTGTGCTCCTTTGAGGAGTTTTACTGATCCTGGCTAGAGTTTCTCGAACTCATTCTTCCAAATGAGTTTCAGTGTAGAATCTCTCCTCAGGCTACACTACCTTTTTCTCCAATTAACACAGATGCTTGCATTTTGAATAGGTGTGGTTTATGTTCTATTTAGCTGGAACAACAAACATTGCACATAGATTGCAGAATACTGTACTGTGAAGCTTTCTTTACTTTCTGTGCTGCTTTAAATAGATTGCGGACTTCCCCTGCCAAACTCCTATGAAAACTCTTGTGTTTGCTTGCTCTACACCAGGGGTGTCAAACTCATTGAGGGCCGCATCAGGGTTGTGTTTGACCTCGGGGGTGTGTGTGGTCAGAGGGGGCGTGGCCTGCTCAATGTGTCTTATGTCGGGGGTGCCTGTGGTGGCCCGAGTGCTCTGCCAGCGAAAACAGGACAGGGTTAGGGTCAGGCTGCAGCAGGACAGCCCTGAGGCTTCAGGTGGGGAAAGCACGCAAGTGCAACTGGTCAGCGATGAAGAGGAAGTGCCTTCTGCACCTGATCCAAGAACACATAGGGCAGAGAAAAGGCAGGAGCAGAGAAGGTCAGCCTAATTACTTGTGAGGAGGCAGCCTCGCCCTTCTTGATGGGCTGCACCGGAAGCTGGCTATTTAGCACAGCAGACAGATGAAGGCGATGGTGGAAACAACAGATTCATTTCCTAGCTGCATGTTTCCTGGTCGTTATGATTCCTTCCTCGCTTTGGATTAACACTGTGTCTTGACTTGGATTGTGCCTTGTGAACTCGGGATTTTTCTTGCCTTGTGAACCCTCTTGTATTGTGGATTTAAGTTTGCCTGGTGGGTTTATCTTGACTGGGAAACTTTCAAGTTGCCTTGTGGACTCATTGACCATTGCTCTGTGGACTAGCATTGGTCTGCTTTTGGCTGGATTTAATTGGGACAGTTCTGGGTTTTTGGTGAAGGGAATTGCTGGAGAATATTAATAAACGCACTAAACCACTCTTATTTGTGAGTGAGCGGGACAGCACACTTCCACTGTTCTCTACTTCGTCTTTCCTATGAAAGTCATGCCCAAATATCCCATTTGATCCCCCTCACTCACGTTCTGGAAAACAATATTCCTTAGAATATAGATGGCTTTGATTTAAACTTCACAATTGAACTATGTAATATGCCCTGTGAGAGAATAACATGATGTTTTTTTCTTTTTAATTTTTAGAACAGATAAATACAGTTTCAAACCAGCCTCAACAGAGTATATATGACCCATTTGCTGGTATGAAGACTCCAGGTCAGAGGCAGCTGATTACTCTACAAGAGCAGGTGAAGTTGGGGATGCTCACTGTAGATGAAGCTGTCCTGTGTTTCAAAGAGTGGCAGTTAAATCAAAAGAAGAGAGCAGAATCATTTCGCTATCAACAGGTAGGTATTTTAAACAGATGAAAATTACAAAATCTCATTACTAAACCTAGTTCACCTTACTCTATATCTCATATTATTTTTAATTTGTTTTCGTCATTGCAGGAAATTTCTGCTCCCTATCTATCTGTAAATAGCATAGTTGAGTTTTTAAATAGAATTCAAATATTCAAATATTAATAGGCTAAAATGGTGAAAATATTCTCTAGAATAGACAGAACTTCTGATTTATGTAAACAAATCTCTTAAGGTAGCTTGTGACAACTTGAATACTTTTTGCAAGTATTAGTGGAATATTTCCCCTCAGTTTCTTCATCAATGAACAGTAGGGTAAGAGGAAGGTTTTTGTGAATTAAACTTATTCTCTTTGTGTAGTTGCCCACTCCATAACAATATCCAGTTAGGAAAGGAATATCTTTTTAATCAAGTTTTTATCTTGACATTCTTTTTACAAGAGACTTGGGCTGTAGAAGAACCCAATATAGATAGTTCCTATATTAGCTAGTCAAGTGACAAAGGAGGGACACTTAAAAGAGCCTGGCAAAATTCATCTCAGTAGCTTTCCAGACAGTGAATATTCCCCTCCACATTGCATGTATTGGGCAGCAGCCCACACTTGCATATCAAAGATATTTCAATACTTTTATTATACCTTTTATTAGGGCAGTGTGGTGGCTGAGCAGTTAAGATGCTAGGCTTGTCAGCTGGAAACCCGGCAACCCAGGTTTGATATCCGCGGACCATGTGATGGGGTGAGCTCCCATCCTCACCCCAGCTCCTGCCAACCTAGCAGTTTGAAAGCATCAAATGCAAGTAGATAAATAGGTACTTCGGTGGAAAAGTAACAGCGTTCCATCATGGTGTCATGCTGTCCACATGACCATGGAAATGTCTTTGGACAGTACTGGTTCAATGGCTTTGAAATGGAGATGAGCACCACCCCCAACAGTCGGCAACAATTAGCAGAGTAAAATCCGCAAGGACTCCTTACCTTTATTATCCACCTCTTTGCAAATAGACAGGGTACACTCTATGGAAATAACTCAACAATTATTTGGAAAAGTGATTTGTGTCTAATCCTACAGCTTCTACCATATTGTGTGGGGATTTCAATGCTTAAATGGAACCAGAGGTAGTTCTTCCTATCATAGTCTCCCTCCCTAGGCAAAAGAAGATTTTGTTCTCTTTGTCTTTGCATAGCTAAGGATGAGATTTGCAACTTTGCACAATTTTCTAACAAGACTGGCTAACTGTTTTGACTTACTTGATTTTAAATGGGGCTGTAGCAGGAGATACTACCCTGTTTCCCCCAAAATAAGACATCCCCTGATAATAAGCCCAATCGGGCTTTTGAGTGCATGGCAATAAGGCCAAGTGCTTATTTCAGGATTCAAAAAAATATGAGACAGGGTCTTATTTTCAGGGAAACACGGTATGTACTAGTTGGGGTTTCTATTTCAAAGTGCTGGTATCGTCTAACCAAGGTACCAGTGTAAATTCTATGAAAATTGAGACATGCCCAGATAGTGATAATTTCCCTCTTCTTTTAAGGACTGAGTTCCCTTTCAAACTAGCACAATCTTTCATTTGTAGAAACAGAAACCTTATATATTACATGGTATTAAAACTAGAATATTTCCTTGACTAAAATCTTAAATGAAGAAGAAGGCCCCCAATTACTTGAAAGTCACATCCTTTTTATTAAAATCTCCAGAAACATAATGCACAGGATGGTTTGACCAGGACTATGTGTTTACCAGAAGTTCTAGTTTGCTTTTATAAACTATATCAACAATGCCCTGCATAAATATCAGTATGTAGATTACTACTTTTGAAAATGAAGAAAAAAGCGGCCTCAGTAAAATAAAGGTGACACAGTTGATAATTTGTTGTTGTTGTTGTTAGTTGCGAAGTCGTGTCCGACCCATTGCGACCCCATGGACAACGTTCCTCCAGGCCTTTCTGTCCTCTACCATCCCCCGGAGTCCATTTAAGCTCTCGCCCACTGCTTCAGTGACTCCATCCAGCCACCTCATTCTCTGTCGTCCCCTTCTTCTTTTGCCCTCAATTGTTCCCAGCATTAGCCTCTTCTCCAGTGAGTCCTTCCTTCTCATTAGGTGGCCAAAGTATTTGAGTTTCATCTTCAGGATCTGGCCTTCTAAAGAGCAGTCAGGGTTGATCTCCTCTAGGACTGACTTGTTTGTTCGCCTTGCAGTCCAAGGGACTCGCAGGAGTCTTCTCCAGCACCATAGTTCAAAGGCCTCAATTCTTTGGCGCTCAGCCTTCCTTATGGTCCAACTTTCACAGCCATACATTGCAAGTGGGAAAAACATAGCCTTGACTATACACACTTTTGTTGGCAGGGTGATTTTCTCTGCTTTTTAGTATGCTATTTAGCTTTGCCATGGCTTTCCTCCCCAGGAGCAAGCGTCTTTTAATTTCTTGGCTGTAGTCCCCATCTGCGGTGATCTTGGAGCCCAGGAAAATAAAATCTGTCACTACCTCCATTTCTTCCCCATCTATTTACCATGAATTGAGAGGGTCGTGTGCCATGATCTTAGTTTTCTTAATGTTGAGTTTTAAGCCAGCTTTTGCACTCTCCTCCTTCACCCACATCAAAAGGCTCTTTTAGACTTCCGGTGGTGACGTTGGGGCAGTGCAGAAGGAGAAGGATGACCTCTCTCCTTTGATTCTGCTTTTCTTCGCGCCTGGAAACCATTCGAGGCACAAAAAGTTTGGAGGACTTTGTGAAACAGAGTGGCATCCCGAGCGACAGCGTGGTGGAGAGCAGCTGCTCGCTGAAGCGAAGGACACCCTATTTAATCCGGTGTGAAAGCGTCCTGTCATGTTATTTTAACATGACGGACCCGAAGCCGTAACTAGCCACAATAGATTTGGAAGAAGAATTGTTTAAGCAGTCTACGCCTGATCCAAAGAGTGTGGACATCCTGTATTCGCCATGGATAGAACTGTTAAAGAGAGTGATTCCAAATTTTACGGCAAAGAAGAAAACTCCAGAGGAAACTTAGCAGCGATTGTGAAAAAAGAGCAGGAAATTAGAAAAGCAACTGCCGATAACTGACAGCGAGTGTGTGAGAAAGAAGATACAGGAGTGAGACGGTGAATAACATCCGCAAAGGAAAGACGAAGGTGGAATGTGTGGTTGGCTAATTAGCAATTCAGTTGGAGATGAGCTGGACGTGATTTAACTTGAAAAAAGACAACAAAGCTTAAAATTTGCACGGGAGAGGATAGCCAGAGGAGAACGAAAAGAGAGAACTTTGTGTATTAGAAACGAACTTAAGCCTAGGATTAATGGAAAGTGAAAGTCCGGAACGAACAGGAGCACTCCAGTGAAAGCTATAATACCAGGAGAGGGCGGAAACGAAGGGAGCTGAAAAGCAGCAGCGGTGAATGACTAAGAAAAAGATCTGATAGAGACAGTGCTGGAAGTGAGACTGCAATATCACGAACTTGGAATAACTTTGAAACTTGAAACTTATATTGCTGAAGAAGTGGTATAGAATCAGTTTTTGATTAATTAACTGTTAAAACTACTTGATTATTACGTAGATTAATGTGATATCACTGCATATTAGTGTGAAATTGCTCTTTTCCTCTCTTCTTTTATACTTTATTTTTTCTTTTTTTCCCTTCCTATTTCCATTCACTCTCCCTTTTAGATTATAGCATACATATTATTAACTTCTCATTTAACCTACTTATTTACTTAAAAATATATATCTATATATCTATATGTATATATATATATATATATATTTATAGTCATATTAATATAGTTGATTATTGTATAATCAACTATTGAAAGCATTAATATTTATTTATAATATATATTAGAGATCAAGTATATATTTATTCTATTGATAGAAGAGTTGATTGTTGTTTAGACTATATGGATTTATATAAGATAGTCAATATTTATTAGAGACTAAGTATATTATTACTGATATATTTACTATATTGATAGTAGAGGATTTATAAATTATAAATTAATAACTGTAGATACAATAATTGGAGTGTTGATAGACAAAATCACAATATTGAAGGGGAATAGGAAATAGTGAATAGCAAATAGGAAGATATATAAAGTTGGTTAGTAATATTTCTAAGATCTTTACGATTTAAACTATAATTAAACTATACTTACCAGTGATAGCTACACACAAACATACTTAAATTTATAGGTACAGAGAGAATAATTTAAAAGGGGGGAAAAGTACCAGCAACATAAAAAGGATTGGGTGGTTATCTGGGGAAGGATTTATAAAACCTTGGGGGAACAAAATAAAATAATAAAGGAAATGACTACTATTACCAGAACATCGTTGAGAGCAGGGAAAAAAGCATCATCTAACCCTACAGTAGTGACAGCATCCCCTGCTAGTCAGCGCTCAATAGAGGAGATGTTGACGGTTGAAAAAACAGGTGGTACATCGGTAATACAAGCAATGAACTCCACACTAGTGATGATGCAAGAAACTATGGTGAAATTGCAGGAAGCGATAGCACAGAACCATGTGGAATTAAAATCAGATATTCAGAAATTGGATAATAGGATGGGATCGATTCAAGAGGCAATTCAAAAAAATGAACAACACATAAAACTGGTGGAAACAAAGACCGAACAAACGGAGAAAAAGTTAGAACAGATGGACCAAAAAATGTCAACAGCAAATAAAGAATTAGAAAACTCCCTGATACATCTGGAAATGGATCGATCTAACTTCTATCTGCGGTTCCAAAATGTGACGGAAACTAAGGAAGAAGACCTGGGGGGAATAATGGTGGAAATGATAGCTGAGACCTTACAGAGAGACAAGCAAGAAGTGATAAATGAGTTGGATGAAGTATATTGTGTCCAAACAAATTATGCTAAACGCCACCACCTACCCAGGGAAGTGCATGTTAGATTTACAAGAAAAGAAGTCCGAGATACCATTTATCAAATCACGAGAGATGAACCAATGAAACATAAGGAGAAAGAGGTTATTACTTTAAAGCAGGTTCCGAGACGTGTCCGTGAACAAAGAAGAGATTATCGGTTCTTGGCGTCTTTGTTAAATAAAAGAAATGTATTATTCAGATGGATCATCCCAGAAGGGATGATAATTACTTGGGAAGGCAGGAAAATTAAAGTGGACAATATAGATAAAGCCCAAGAAGTATACGATCAATTAATAGGGATGGAAGAAGAATCAAACGGCGGAGAGAAATTGGAGCGGGAAAGTCAAGAAGAGCGACAGGAATCTGAAGAAGAGGAAAGGAAAGAGGGAACTGAAGAAGTAAAAGAACCCCAAAAACAGGTAGAAGGGATCAGAACCAGGACACAAAGAACTACAAAAACAAGCAAAAACGAAGTGCCCTTAAGGAAATAGAAAAATGCAGAAAGAAACCAAATTAATATCAATAAAGAAAAGGATTAAATGATGCAGGGAAAAGAAGAAAAATATTTACAAAATTAGTAAAGCAAAAAGCAGATATTATATGTCTTCAAGAAACACATATCAAAGAACAAGACCAAAAATATTTCGAATATAGAAAATTGGGAGAACTCCACACGTCGTTAGCTGAGAAGAAAAAAAGAGGGGTAGTGGTATATACTAAAAAAGAAATAAGAGCTAGCAAAATTTATGCAGATCCCAAAGGAAGATTATTAATGCTTGAAATCAAGACAGGTAAAATTACAATGCTTTTTGTAAATATCTATGCCCCTAATAAAAATAAAAAAGAATTCTATAAGAAAACCCATGAAAGGATAATAGAGACAGGTTATAAAAATGTATGTATAGTGGGAGATTATAACTGAGTAGTGGACATTAAAAAAGACTATATTAGTGGGGGGGGGAACAAAGAAAAAGAACTGCACTACCAAAAACGTTTTTTGATATGACCGAAGAATTTAATCTAATAGATGTGTGGAGAGCATTGCACCCAAAAGAAAAACAATTTGCCTTTTATTCAAACCTGCATAAGTCATATTCAAGAATAGATATGGTGTGGGCAAATGGAGAGCTAAGCAAAGAAATAGAGAAAGTAGAGATTACCCCGAATATCTGGGCAGACCACAATCCTTTAGTAATAACGTGGAGAGGTCAAATAAGGAGGAATAAGAGATGGACATTAAATACACAAATCCTACAAGATAATGAATATTTACAAATGATTGAAAAAGAATTAACCCTATTTTTTGAAGAGAATAAAAAGCAACCCACCTCATTACAAAACTTATGGGATACAATAAAGGCCTATACCAGAGGGATTACGATAGCATATACTGTAAGGAAAAATAAAGAAAAATGGAAACAACAAAATAGACTACTGGATGAAATAAAAATATTAGAAAAAAGACTCCAAAAGAATCCAGGAGATGAACAAATAAATGAGACACTAATTCTATCAAAGCATAAATTAAATATGATAGAACAAATAGAATATGCAAAAAATGTTAAGTTCATGAAACAGTCTTTTTTTGAAAACGCAAATAAGCCAGGCAGGTGGTTGGCATACAAACTTAAAAAAGAAAAGAAGAGTAGGATTATACACCAATTACAAGATGAGGCAGGAAACCTACAAAATAATGAAGAAAAACTAAAGAAGATTGTTTCAGAATACTTTGAGAACTTATATAAGCAAGATGGAAAAGAGATGGATAAAATAAATGAGTATTTGAAGGGGGGAAGTATGCCACCACTAGATGAGGAAGATAAAACAAAGTTGAACAGAGAAATAACATTGACGGAATTAAAAGATGCGATCAAAAAGCAAAAGAATAATAAATCTCCTGGACCAGATGGTATCCCAGGGGAATTCTACAAATATACGGGAGAATTATTGGAACCAATACTATTAGAATTGTATAATGAGGTCCTATTGAAAGCAAAAATACCAGATTCGTGGAGGGAGGCATATATTACCATGATCGTGAAAGAAGGTACCGATGCAAACCAAGTACATAACTATAGGCCAATTTCATTGTTGAACGCCGACTACAAAATTTTTATGAATAATATGGCAGGAAGGATAAAAAGAATATTAAACAAAATTATACATTCTGATCAAAACGGCTTTCTTCCAACAAGACAGATTAGAACCAACATAAGAGTAGTATTGAACATGTTAGAATACTATGAAGCGCATCCAGAAAAGCAAGCAGCACTTGTTTTCCTGGATGCACAAAAGGCGTTCGACAACGTAAATTGGCAATACATGATTCGGCAAAACAAAGAAATGAAATTTGGAGAAAAATTTGAACAGATGATTGAAACAATATATTCTTCCCAGAAAGCCAATGTAATAATAAATGGTGATATTACAAGGCCATTTCAAATAATGAAAGGAGTTCGACAGGGATGCCCACTGTCACCTCTACTTTTTATTTTGACCTTAGAATCATTATTAAATAAAATTAGATCAAATCCAGCCATTAAAGGAACCAAAATCAGAAAAGAATATAAAATACAGGCGTTCGCTGATGACCTAGTATTCTTTTTGGAAGACCCACAGGAAACAGGACCGATCTTAATAAGGGAAATAGAACAATATGGGGAGGTGGCGGGCCTTAGAATTAATAAACAAAAAACCAAATTATTAGTTAAAAATATGACATTAAAACAGAAAAAAGATTTAGAAGAAGAATTGGGACTACAAATTACAAAAAAAATTAAATATTTAGGGGTTAATCTAACAGCTAGATGCTCCTCAATTAAGGAAGATAATTATTTGAAATTAGGGCAACAAATAAAAATAGACCTGGATTGGTGGGGGAAATTGCAACTATCTTTACTAGGTCGGATAGCAACTATTAAGATGAACGTCCTACCAAAATTACTTTATTTTTTCCAGACCATACCTATAAAATTGGACAATTTTTTTTATTGATTTGAACAAAATTACTTCGAAATTTATATGGCAAGGTAAAAAGCAGAGAATAAAATTAATAGATTTACAAGACAGTAGAGATAGAGGTGGCTTTGGGCTTCCAGATTGGAGAGACTACTACAAAGCAGCATCATTAGTATGTCTTAGAGACTGGGTTAATTTGAGAAATAAAAGGATACTAACATTGGAAGGCCACGACTTACAAAAAGGACGGCACGCATTCCTGTGGGACAAAGATAATAAATCACAAAAATACTTTAATAGACACAAGATAAGAGATTCACTGATGCAAATATGGCAGGAGACAAAAAAAAAAAACATTATTTGAAAATCCCCAACTGGCTGTCCACTATGGAGGCGATGATCCACCCAAACACGATAGACATGTGTAAAATGGTTAAATATAAGGATATTTTAGATGGATACGGGAAATTAAAAAGTAGACAGGAGCTGGAGGAACAGGACATAATTATAGATTGGTGGCCATACCTTCAACTCCAATCAAGATATAAGAGAGAGAGTGATGAATTCAGAATTGAGATAGAGACGCAACAATTGGATAAACTTTTGACGGGCCCAGCAGAAAAAATGATTACCAAAATATATAACTATTTATTACAATTCTACAGAGCTGAAGATATAGTAAAGGGGACGATGATAGCCTGGGCGAAAAACGTGGGACATAATATTCATTTGGCTGACTGGGAACAAATTTGGAATAGAAATTATAAAATCACAAAAGAAAGAAAACCACTATAAAATGTTCTATCGCTGGCATCTGGCCCCCTCAAGACTAGCGAAGATATACCCAAATTTAAATTTGCTTTGTTGGAAGTGCAAAAAAGCGCAAGGTACCTTCTTTCACACGTGGTGGTTGTGTCCGGAAGCGAAGAAATACTGGAAAAGGATACATAGTTGGCTACAAGAAGTAGTAGGGTCACCAGTAGAATTCACCCCAGAAATCTTTTTGTTAGGGATATTTAAAAGACAATATGATAAAAACTCCAAGTATTTGATTTTACATATTACAACTGCAGCTAGAATTGCCTATGCACAATGTTGGAGAAACTCAAACACACCCACAGAGAGTCTGATAATTAAAAAAATATTTGAGAGTGCGGAGATGGACAAATTAACAATAGAACTTAAAGGACGAAAAGATTCAGATTATTATGTAATATGGGAAAAGTGGTATAATTGGATTGACGACAGAAGGATGAAGAGAAAGTGTACGAAGAAGATGTAAAATTAGAAAATATTGTAAGATAATGTACAAAATGTATCAACAAAAAAGTAATCTATGTAAAAGGCTGTAGGTCTGCTTAAGAAACTATTGTGATATATAGAAAGAGAAAAATGTAATAAAGACATTAAAAAAAAGGCTCTTTAGTTCCTCTTCACTTTCTGCCATTAGAGTGGTATCATCTGCATATCTGATGTTGTTGATATTTCTCCTGGCAATCTTAATTCCAACTTGTAATTCATCTAGCCCCGCCTTTCTCATGATGTGCTCTGCATATAAGTTAAATAGAAAGGGCAACAGTATACAGCCTTGGCGAACTCCTTTTTCAATTTTGAACCAATCAGTGGTTCCGTGTCCAGTTCTCACTGTTGCTTCTTGATCCGCATATAGGTTTCTCAAGAGACAAATAAGATGGTCTGGTACTCCCATCTCTTTAAGAACTTGCCACAATTTGTTGTGATCCACACAATCAAAGGCTTTAGCATAGTCAATGAAGCAGAAGTAGATGTTTTTCTGAAACTCCCTAGCTTTCTCCATGATCCAGCATATGTTGTCTGGAAGTTAAGCATGTTAAT
>QLTV01004250.1:1389722-1436993 GCA_003457575.1 Thermophis baileyi | reverse complement strand
CGTTTTTTTTGTTGTGCCAATTCACCCTTTTCAATATTATTCTTTTTGTGTTTGATTAAATCAATTTGTTGTTTAATTTCATGTCTTTGTGGTTCATTTTGTAATTCTGTCTCAACTCTACTGAGATCTTCTAATTTTTTTAGTTGTTGTTTTTAAATTTTATTTTCTCTAGCCATATAGGCAATAGCAATCCCTCTCATATAGGCTTTGGCCGTATCCCACACATTTTGGCAATTTGTGTCTTTGTTCTTATTTATCTTAAAAAATAACTCCAATTGAGCTTCCATTTTCAATCTAAATTCTTTATGATTTAAAATTGCCCTTTTTAATGTCCATCTCCCTATTTTCTTTTGCCCTTTCAATTTGATCCTAATTGGATTGTGGTCTGCCCAAGAATTTATATCAATTACAATTTCCTCTATTTCCGAATTTAAGTCTACTGTCAACCATGCCATGTCTATCCTAGACCATGATGCATGTCAGCCCGAATAGTACGTATATTGTTTTTTCCCCATGTTTAGTTCTCTCCAACTATCTTTGATATTAAACTCCTCTGCCATTTTAGTAAATGTATTAGGAAGTATTTTTCTAACTCCTTTTCTAACTTTATTGCTTTTATAATCTAATTGTCTGTTGACTATTGCACTGAAGTCTCCTATTATACCAATGTTTCCATATTCGAATCCGCCAATAATATTGTGTAACTTTTTAAAGAAAGGTTTCTGTCCCTCATTTGGAGCATATAATCCTACAAGAGCTATTTTTTCCTTATTCAACACTATTTCTATCATTAATATCCTACTCTCACCATCTTCATAAATTTGTTTGGCTGGGATTTCTTTGCTAACATATATTACGACTCCTCCTTTTTGTTGTTGTGATAATGATACAAACATGTTTCCCAATTTGGGATAATTTAATAAATGTTTGTGTTGGTTTTTTTATGTGTGTTTCCTGTAAGATTATTATGTCCAAGTTCATTTTACTTAATTTATGTTAATATTTTTTCCTTTTTTGTCTGTAATATTCTTCCCTCACCATCTTCATAAATTTGTTTGGCTGAGATTTCTTTGCTAACATATATTATGACTCCTTTTTTTTGTTGTGATAATGATGCGAACATGTTTCCCAATTTGGGATAATTTAATAAATGTTTGTCTTGGTTTTTTTATGTGTGTTTCCTGTAAGATTATTATGTCCAAGTTCATTTTACTTAATTTATGTTAATATTTTTTCCTTTTTTGTGGAGAATTTAACCCGTTAACATTCACAGACAGTATTTCTATTCCCTCTTTTGTCACCCTATCTGTATTTAGATCGTGTAACTCTTGTTGATCTAGTCTCTTCATATTCTTTAAGTCTGTTTCCATCCTGCTTTCCATTATCTACCTCTTCCCTCTTATTATCCTTATCTTTAGTTTGGGATTCCTCTTTTCCTATAGTCTGTGCTACTATTTCACCTTCTTCTCTTGGTTCTCTTTCCACTGTCCCCTCCTCACTACCAAAATTGTGTATATAGAAATCCTCTGCCTGTTCTACTGTGTCCAGTCTAAATCTTTTCTCTTGCCACATCACCATGATTCCTTCTGGTGTCAACCACTAAAATTAATACCTTTCCTTATAAGTTTGGAAATTATTGGTTGGTAGGGTTTCCTCAGTTCTCTTACCCTTTTAGGAATCTGCTTAAGCACTATCAATTGTCTACCTCTATATTCCAACGGGTTATCTCTGGTTCTAAATAAAATTTCATCTCTAATGGACTTCTTGACAAATCTAATATGTACCTCTCTTGGGAGATTATGCCTTCTAGCGTAATTGGTATGTATCCTATATATTTCGTCAATTTCATTTATCATTTCATCCTTTCCAGTTCCTAGGGCTCTTGCCAGTAAGTCAGCAATCATTTCTGGTAGATCTTCACCTTTTTCTTCTCTCACATTTTGAAAACGCAAGAAAAAGGCTGCCATCTCTAATTCCAGAGAAATTACTGTTGATTCTAATTCTCTATTGGCTTGGGTCAGTCGTTCATTCATTTCATCTACTCTCTTTTCTTCCTTTGCCATCTTAACTTCCATTTCTAATAACTTTTGTTCATTCTTTATTATCTGTTGTTGAAAGGTTTCAAATTTCCCGTCCATCATATTTATCTTTTCTTTAAGTTCTCCCGTGTCATTTCTGACTTCCCCAATTTCCCTTTTTAAACCATCATGATTTTTGCACATTGTCTCCTGCATAGATTGTAACATAAGTTGTAAATCTCTAAAAGAGCCCGCTTTTTCTCTCTGAGTTACTTCTTCTAGTGACCTTTGTCTAGCAGGGCTTGGTTCCATAGCTGAGGTTTGCGTTATCTGTTTTCTCCCCGCCCCAACTCTTGTGAGGTTAGGAATACTAGTCATTTTTTTTAATTCCCCAAACCAATCACTCCACCTATTTACAAAATTTATGTTTCTCTCCAGTATAACAATAACAATATATATGCAACGTAACCGATTTCTCACTATTCAGTTTATATAATACTTGTAATGATAATAACTTTTCTATTTACTATATCAAATGTGAGTATTAGAAATTCTATAGTATAATGTAAGAGTATAATATAGTATTTAGTCTAATATAATAATGTATCAAATATCAATAATATAAAGTTCAAAGCCCAAAAATAGCTAGAAAGAAAAATAATTAATATGGATAACAATTAGTCAGCATTTGTTAATTTCACTCTAGATATTTCCAATATGTTCAACAACATATATGATTGCACCTTTACTGGAATCTCAATTACTTCATTTAGCTTTCATATAGTCCTTTCCGTTCTGTAGTCACGAATTTTTATCTCTATATCAAGGTTTTAATCAAAGTTAGATAGGCATTAAAGTCTTATTATTTGTATTTAGAGTTACCTCCTTTTCTTTTACTCCCCCCCCCCGTCTGGGATTCTCTTTCTTCAATACGTATATCTCTCTCTTGCCTTTCTCAGACTCTTCTTTCTGTTGTTCAGCTTACCGTCCTGTTTCAAAATGTCCACTTTCTCTGTTTTGTCAGCACTTTCCCTTTATGGCTTCCCGATGATACAACTTCTCACATTAGAGTTATTTAAAAAGGAAAAACAAAGCAGCTCCCCGTGTTTTTTAACTTTAAGTTCTCCAACCAGTATGATTTCCACAGCACAAACTATCCTTTTCCGCCAGAAACTCTCCTCTCGCCGCTATTTCAAAGGAGTGGGATAACTTTCACCCCTCCTTTTATTTTGGGCTCCTTTTTCTTCTTTCCTTTCTTGAAAACCTCCGGTACGTTCTTTCACCCCGGATCACTCTCCCCGGATCGCCAGGATTAATTTTCACCGAATCAGTTCCGTCACTGTACCGCTATCTCACTGCTTTACTTCAGCCAGCTATCTGCTGTATTTTCTTCCTGGTCGCCATTATGGACCGTCTCCTTTCTCCGCTCGACTTCTCCAATGTTTCCCTGAGTTCGCTGATCTTGACCGCCGTCGTAGATCGCTCCTCAGGACACCTCCTTTTTTCCAGTCCCCTCCAAGGGACCTGGGATCCCAAAAGATCCGCCAAACGATTGAAAGCAGGGGGGGAACGAAACTCCTATTCAGAGAGCTGCTCCACACACCCGTTCTTCTTGACAGCTGGCCGATCTTAGTTTTCTTAATGTTGAGTTTCAAGCCAACTTTTGCACTCTCCTTCTTCACCCGCATCAAGAGGCTCTTTAGTTCCTCTTCACTTTCTGCCATTAGAGTGGTATCATCTGCATATCTGAGGTTGTTGATATTTTTCCCGGCAATCTTAATTCCAACTTTTGATTCATCTAGCCCCACCTTTCTCATGATGTGCTCTGCATATAAGTTAAATAGGCAGGGTGACAGTAAACAGCCTTGCCGGACTCTTTTCCCAATTTTGAACCAATCAGTGGTTCCGTGTCCAGTTCTCACTGTTGCTTCTTGACCCGCATATAGGTTTCTCAAGAGACAAATAAGATGGTCTGGTACTCCCGTCTCTTTAAGAATTTGCCACAATTTGTTGTGATCCACACAATCAAAGGCTTTAGCATAGTCAATGAAGCAGAAGTAGATGTTTTTCTGGAACTCCCTAGCTTTCTCCATGATCCAGCGTATGTTGGCAATTTGATCTCTGGTTCCTCTGCCTCTTCGAAATCCTGCCTGTACTTCTGGTAGTTCTCGATCCACATACTGCTGGAGCCTACCTTGTAGGATTTTAAGCATAACTTTACTAGCATGTGAAATGAGTGCAAGTACCATTTAAGTATACATAATCGTAATTTTTCAACTTCAACATGCTTGCATTTCGTGGGGGCATCAACAGACAACAGTACAGCAAAACTGTCAAAATGATGGCTCTGATAGTTGATCAGAACTCCTCTGTTTGTCATGTACAACAAATGCTTTAGCGTTTAAGAACAGAGGTAAGTTAGTTGCTTTTCTATTAATACATAATCCTTAAAAGGGCTCTCCTGTAGGGACCCTGCCATTGTCTAATTCAGACTGGAAATATAGCAAACGAAAATATTTTCCCCCACTCTGTTTTGTCCTGTTTTCCCCACTGGAAATAGCTGTTTACAACACACAAGGAGGGGATACTTTCCTAAGAACTCATAATTCAAGAATACCAATGTGCCATTCGTTAAGTGCACATGAGGTATCTCAGGATGGGGAAGGCCACAGGGGGCCTAGTGATAGAACAGGCCCTCAAGGCCTCCCCAACCCATTAAGATACCTCATGCTTCTCCCTCCCTTCCTGCCACAAGTTCTCATTTACCTTGCAAACATCTGTTTCCTCTCTTTGTTTCTCTGTTTCTTTGCCTTTGAGGAAGGGAGAGGAGAGTTGGCTTGGAAATGCTTTTCGTGCCGAGAATGGACGCTCCTGGGTATTATAATATCATGCAGGTTCAGGCACCCATCCTCTTTTGCCTCTGCAAAAGGTCCCTCTAGTCAGGGACCCAGAAACTTTCATTCTCGGAGCAAAAAGTGTTTGCCAGTCTCCTGCTCCTCCCCCCCCCAACTACTTTCCACTAACTACTTAATGAGACCTGGTTGTCCCACGGAGCACGCTTGCATGCAAATAGGGAGAGAGAGAGAGAGGGAGAGAGAGAGGAGAGAGAGCGCAATCCAATGCAACCTCTGTTTGTGTGTGTGTCTGTGTGTCTTTGTGTGTGTGTGTGTGGGAGAGAGTGATCCGTACTTCAGCGGGGGCATCCAAGCTTCTGGCAGCGGCACAGGCGGCAGAAGCCACCTGAGCAGCGAGGCGGGGGTGGAGTACGAAGCAAGGCGGGGTATGTGTGCGGAGCTTACCTGAGTGCCCCGCCAGCCAGGCACTGACGCACCGCAACTGCCGCTGCAGTGAGAAAGAGAGAGAGAGAGAGAGTAGGGGGGCTCTCCAACCTCCAACCTATGAGAGAGAGAGAGCGATCTGTCCTTCAGCCGGGGCACTCAAGCTGCTGGCAGCGGCGTGGGCAGCAGGAGCCACCTGAGCAGCCGTTTTTCTCCTCATCCTCCCCACTCAAACGGGACAGCAGGGCCTCTTATTTCTCCCCCGGCACGGCTAACTAAAGCTTCAGTGGGAAGCTGGAGTTCAGTGCGGTGGCAGTTGTGGCGCTTCAGTGCCTGGCTGGTGGGGTGCTCAAATAAGCTGGTGCAGGGTGTGGGGGGGAAGCTCCGCACCCCCCTGCCTTGCTTCATACTCCACCCACCACCACCTCGCTTTGTGGCTGCTGCACCAGTGCATTGCTCAGCCTCCTGCTAGGTTACGGCGGCGAGCAAGAAGAAGTGGTGAAGAACGAAGAATGAAGCGAGGCAGAGGGGTGGAGGACGAAGCAAGGCAGGGGGTGCAGAGCTGCCCCACCAGCCCCGCCCCGGCTTACCTGAGGGCCCTTCAGCCAGGCTAAACCCTCACCCCCCACCCCCGCCACCCAGGGCAGCCAAACCGTTCACTAACCTTTCCAGTTCCTTTCGCCATCGCCACGTGCAGAGCAACTATAGTAGTCTGTGGGACTATGGTAAAAAAAATAGTTCAGACCTTCCAACTAAAAAAAAAAAAAAAAAAAAGATCTTGCGAGGTTGGAAGGTCTGAACTATTTCTTTTACCATAGTCCCACAGACTACTTTAGTTGCTCTGCATGCGGCGACGGAGAACTGGGCCTCTGCGCGCGTGTGCATGCCGGGATGGCGTGGGCCAGGCCGAAGTGACGCTGGCCAGACCCTTACAGTTTTCAGGATGGCCACGCGGGCCGGATTCGGCCTCATTGCGGGCCGGATCCGGCCCGTGGGCCTTGAGTTTGACACCCTGGTCTAGACAGTCTCTGAGAATTTGACACAACTGAATGGAAGAAAAAAAGTCATGTGTTTGTAATTAGCTATTTTGCAGCCAAAATAGGAAAACATTTTTTTAAAATTATTTTATTCTGAGACATTTCACTGAGTGCTAGCCTGTCTAATACCTGAGTCCCCAATATAGTGCTTGGGGGAAATACAATAATATGCTTATCATGTTCTCTGCTCTAATTTGTAAATAAAAGTGAATGAGATAATGTCTTTAAAAATATAAACTTAGCTAACCACAAGGAAAGATAGGAAGAGAGAAAATAATTAATGTTGGTAAGGATTTTGGGTACAGTACATAAAATCTTCTGTGGAATAAGAAAAAAATGTTACATTACTTTCAAAAAGTATATTTAAAACTGAATGAACATCACTGTCATTCTTACATAGGATAATGAGATACCTGACATGAAGAGAAATTTCTGCTCTAGAACCTTGCAAGTAGACAACCAACTTTCCATTTCATTTGGAAGGCCTCCAAGAATACCTCCTCGAGTTGCTAGCAGGTTATATATTGTTTTATAATACATTTATACTGTACAAAGAATGAATTTGACAGATCCCTATTCCACATGGATTAATTCTAAAATAGATAATATAAAGGGATATAAAGAAAGTAAAACAGATGAGAAACATAGCAGCAGAGGTGTTCAGGGAAACTAGAACTTCACTATGTGTCCCTAAACCTATAGACTTGGGTAAACAGAGAGGTCTTCGTGGCTCTTTTAAACAACAATTTGGGGGAAGGGAGCTTCATTCTTGGACGAGACCTCGGGCATATACTGCCATAGAGAAGGCATGCTTCTGGGGTCCTGATAGGTGACATTGTTTAATCAAAGGAACCTAGAGTCTTCCAGCCCTGCAGGACTGAATTGACCAGACAGATGCTATGGGAGGCAGGTAGTCCCTCAAGTAACCAAGGTCTTTATAGATAGCAACCAACTCCTTGAATTGCACTCAGAAGCAAGCCAGGAAGCAGTGCAACTTGCAAATTACTTGATTAATTTAATAGTTAGAAATTGCTAGTATTATAATGGGATGTCAATGAATAATTCCACATGAAAGAACAATAATATAATGCTTTTCTATTGTAAATGTTATTGTAGATCAACTTTAAAAAACCTACATTTCAAAGTATTTAATTGATTTTTAAAATAAATGTGTAAGTGTAGGTTATGTAACATAATAAACTATTCTTATTCTATTTTCAAATATTTATTTGCAGATTATTGAACACTGACAACTTCCATCCACCACCTGTGCCTCCAAGAGGTCGTGATAAGTTACACTAAATCTTTTGGATATTAAAAACTGAAACATGAGAATGACTTTTGAATGGTTATGCTGTAACTCTAATCAGCATATCAGTTCACCCCTTGTGAATCTCAAATGAATAATTTTGGTAGAATTTACTCTAAAAATTGAGTCAAGAGTGAATGAACAAAAATTCAGCATTTAGAACAAATAAACTGTTAGAACATGAAAAAATATGTTGAACTTATTAGAATTCTTAAGATTTTAATTATACCAGACTAAAGGTGTCTCAATCATTTCTCACATATTCCTAAACTTCAGAATGGAGTAGCTACCAGCAGATATTTTTTGTCTGTTTATCTACAAATAAAGTAGCCAGTGGTGCTGCTCTGAAAACAAATTTACTCTGTTGTAGATAACTATACTTTCACAATATAGTGAAACTAGAATGCCTTGTATTGAATAGTGCAATTCATTTGAAATTTGTCTAATTTCTTAATGATTTTATGATAATTTCATATTCAGAATTGTCTAATTGATGCGTCTGGTTGCTGTTCCAGTAATACAATACTGAGAAATTGAGGAGGATTTTTCTCTTCAGATCATATAACTTAAATCAAAGAGTCTCTATATGAGTTATATAAATGAGTCTTGAATCTGTATTATTTCTGTAAGAATATACTAATAAGTACTTAGCAGACCATGAATATAAAGAAACTTGGTTCTTATTTCTGAACTTCAATAAAATTTGTGCACCAATCTCAACAGATAGGGATCACATCATAACTAGAAGAGACTCTTGTTCCCATTGTAGGCAGACTATCCAAAAAGGCAGCTTGCCCTGTTGGTTTGTGAGAAAATGTAATAACACAGCATGAGATGGACAGGACTGCATCTCCAACCTAACAAGGTGGAACAGCTGCCAGGCTCTATTTGCACTGAGTTTCAGGATATATTCAGGTAATCCTTGGGATGGCAATTGGGACCAGAATTTCATTTCTAAGTGATACAGTCATAATGCGTGACATCACTGGACAACGTTGCTTAGCAATGGAAATTCTGGCACTTCCAATTGCCATCATTAAGCAAATCATCATGGGTTGTTAAGCAAGGACATCATGTACTTCTCATTTGTGACCTCATGCTGGCTTCCCTATTGACCTTGTTTGTTTGAAGGTTACAAATGGCAATCATGTGAACATGAGGATGCTGTGACAGCTGGAACTTTGAGAACCATTCATAAATATCACTTGTTCAGCATTGTTGTAAGTTTGAATTGTCACTGAACAAGTGCTTGCTAAGCAAGGAACTCCTGTATGATATGTCATATACTATATATGATTTTTTTAAAAGCTCAGCCTGAACACAAATGCACTCATGTGCGTTTTCACTCATGTGAAATTCTAAAGACAGTTCCCTTTTCAGAATTTTCATTTTCTTTCTTTAAAAAGAAAGAAATACATTCGGAAGATCATTAATGTAACATGCAGGTATGATCAAGTTATTTCCAGTTTGGTACATTTGTTACAGAATTCAATAGAGAGGTGAAAGATTTACTCTTTACTATAATACACACGTATATCAGACTTGGCTATTTTAACTGAAGCCCTGATTATACTGTTACAGAGCACTTTCCAGGGACACCGAGTAAGGACTGGCCTTTGCAATACCTGAACTTATTTGAAGACAAAGGAGAGGCTTTCTAGGAAGGTTGCTTTGTGGAAAATGTGTTGAGGTCATACAGATTTTAGGGGACAGTACATTGTTTCTAGGTTCATTCACACTTTTTCTCTTGCATGACTAACTTTTAAGACACTTGGCAACCTGTTTGCACTTATGATTGGTTGCCAAGCACCTCATCATCACGTGATTGCTATTTTCCAGCTTCTCCATGGACTTCCACAGAAAGCTGCTGCTGCCTGCTGATAGGACTCCCTCTCATCCCGGGGGGGGGGGGGCTATCTGAAAGACCTGCCAACTAAATGGAGCTCAAACCCTCCACTGGGCTTCAGAAATAGGGCTTGGTTCCTGAAGACCTGAGCCCTGTTTCTGCAGCCTGGCAGAGACATTCTCTTCCACACACACAGGAAAGCTCAGCCTCTGCTAGGCTGCTTGGATGCCAAAGATCCAAGCCCCGTTTCTGCAGCTCAACGGAGGGGCTGACCTCCACTTGGCAGATTTCTAGCCTTCAGAACAATGATGGTCACTAGCTTTCTACCTTTCCTGGGCTGGAAAGACTAGTGAATCCAAATTGTGTGAGCCTTCCATTTGCAAGAATGTTGCCCACTGCCAGATGGCACAAAATGGCTTTGGTAGGAAGGCCAATCACACATCAGCTGGGCACACTTGCAGCTAAGGCAAAAGGCAAAGGTAATGGACCTGAGCTTGGTGGGGGTGGGGAGAGAGCCTGGGCCACCTGGATGTGCTGGGCCACAGAGAGCACCTCTCCCTGATGCTCTGCTTAATGACCTGCACAATCGCTTGGCAACTGCAACTGGGAGAGCTGGAATTGTCGTCATTGAATGAGTGATCATACAGCAGTCTGCTTAATGACCACTTTGCTCAATGACTGAGATTCTACTTCCCATTGTGATTGTAAATCAAGGGCTACCTGTAGACTGTATTGCAGTAATTTGACTTAGAAATAACAAGGCTAGTCTGTTGTTGAAGCCTCGATTCTAAGAGCCAGAACTGGCAGGAGGACTCCCAAACCATGAATACCTGTTGTTTATTTCAAATACTTTTTAAAAAAGAGAGATGATTTAATTAATAATTTTATTAATTTATACTTTTCTGTTGTATTTTTGTAAGAACATGTGCTATCTTGTTTTACTTGTTAGATAACGTATCAGCTGTAGTTCTTGTAAGAAATGTACATGAATGTACTTAATTTGTTATTTCACTATGTATATAAATTCATTATCCACTCATTCTTTTCAAATATTGTATGTGCATAAATCTATCAGTAGGTAGACATTTTAATCAATCTGCTGCTTGTTATGTGGCTGTGCCACTGCTATATCATTCTGTTTAAGTGAAGACAAAAGCCTATTCAGGAGTTCCGAACTCTTCAGCTTTTACTAGTGTACTATGGTTTAATCCTGTGCCTTGCAGACAAATGACATGCTTCTCAAATTTATATGTCAAGAAGTTGAAATATCTATTTTTTTCAATTTATTTTTATCTACATTGTATAAAAACTGTTTCTAAAGCTTTTTAGCACGTCCCTGAGGATAACCTGTGTGTTACAAAACAATACAAAGCAATTTGCAACCATCTCTTTTTAAATTAGGTTTAGACACAATTTCAACTAGTGTACTCACTCTGCAAAAGCAAGCTTGTAAAGTTTATTAAGACAATGGAGACACCTGAAAAAACTTCCTTTGTGCTGTATTTTCAGAACCCTGCTAGGAGTTTAAGTGACTCTCTTACAAAAAAACATTTTCATATTCTCTGAAAATACCAGGAGCATCATGATTATGAAAATAAAATGAGAGAATTTTCCTATGTATAGAATAGAATAGAATAGTATAAATCATAAGGATACAAGCAACAAGTTACAGTCATACAGTCATAAGTGGAAGGAGATGGGTGATAGGAATGATGAGAAGATTAATAGTAGTGCAGACTTTGTAAATAGTTTGACAGTGTTGAGGGAATTATTTCTTTAGCAGAGTGATGGCGTTCGGGAAAAAACTGTTCTTGTGTCTAGTTGTTCTGGTGTGCAGTGCTCTATAGCGTCGTTTTGAGGGTAGGAGTTGAAACAGTTTGTGTCCAGGATGTGAGGGGTCTGTAAATATTTTCACAGCCCTCTTTTTGGCTCGTGCAGTATACAGGTCCTCAATGGAAGGCAGGTTGGTAGCAATTGTTTTTTCTGCAGTTCTGATTATACCGCCTTGAGCCCTTGAGAGTAATCTAAATAAATAGTTCCAATGTCAAGGCTCTGACTAACGAACCCAAGCAAATCAGAACTCTGAGACTTGGCAAATCAGAACTCTTTCTCAAAGGTCTTCTTTAATGAGTACATCATATTGGCACAGCTTCAATGGAAAACCAAATCTAAATCTTTCCCGCAGTTTCAGTATAATTAAACTAGGAAATAACCCCATCCCCAAGTGTCACAGGTCACATTGGCCAATTGGGTTAATTGGCGGCTCTTCAGGCACTCCTTCCCCAACCTTATCTGTTGCCAGTAGAGATGACCTTGGTTCTCAGGAGAAAGATCTTTGTTGTGTCTGGTAATGCATTCCAACCTCCTTCCCCTCTTCCCCCTCTGTGTGGCAACTGAGGAACAGAAAAATGGCTGCGGCCATGTTCAGTTCGAAGTTGACGGTCGGCTCTCTCCTCCCCCCCTCTCCCAATTTGTGAGGAGTATCTGGAAAACACCAAATGCAGACAGGTTAATTTTCTTTTAGCCACCCCTGCCACCACCCGGCTGTCCCTTTGGCTTCTGGGAGTTTTTCTCATGGAATTTTCTGACCAGCCTGTCTGCTCTCACATTCTGACTCTACCCAAGTGGCTTCTGAAAGGGGGTAGCCTTTCCACTGTACTAAATACTGTAACCTCCCCTTGTACAGTCTAAAATCCAGGATTCTTCTTACTTCATAATGAGTCTCCCCCTGCACTGCGATGGGACCTGGGGCTTCCCGAGCTACTGGCCTTAGTTCCGAACCTATTACCAGCTTCAATAGACTACTGTGGAAAACCAGGTGTATGTTCCCCAACAGGCGTGGGAGTTTCAGCTCTACCATGACTGGATTAATGATTTTTACGCTGGGAAAAGTTCCTATAAACTTAGGACCCAGTTTTCTACTTGGCAGCTTTAGTTTCAGGTATTTGGTGGAGAGGTAAACTTTCTCTCCTATGTGAAACGGCTTCTGGGGGGGCTCGCCTTTTGTCTGCCTGCTCTTTCTGCATCTCAGTGGCTTTGAATGCCCGCTTCACATTCCCCCAAGCTGGAACTCAGGCATTGGGATAAAGTCCACCCCTGTGGCCACCTTGAAAGGCGTGAAGCCCATGCTGATATGTACGGCGTTGTTGTATGCCACCTCAATGAAAGGTGGCAGATAAGCCCAGTTGGTTTGTTGGTAGTGTACATTAGCACCTCATCTACTGCTCTATCATTGCGTTCGCGTGTTCTGCCATACTCAGATGGAAAGCTGAGCTAAGCCCCTGGGAAGACTCAATCGACCTTACAAATTCCTTCCAGAATTTGGCCGTAAACTGGACCCCCGATCATATATTTGGGACTCCATGCAGCCAGTAAATGTGCTTCAGGAACAGCTTAGCCAGTTTATGGGCTGAAGGGAGGCTGGAGCAGGCGTTGAAATGAGCCTGTTTGGAAAAAAGGTCAATCACTGTCCAAATTACAGTGTTTCCTCCACTTTCTGGGAGTTCCATGATAAAGTCCATTGCTATCCTCCCAGGGTTGTGACAGTTCGGCCATTTGTTGTAACAATCCTGGGGATTTCCCAGGTCTTTTTTTCATCGCTGCGCATGTCACATAGCTTTTTACATAGCTTTCAATATCCTTTTTCATTACTGGCCACCAAAATTGTCTTTGCACCAGATGCCACATCTTTAGGAATCCAAAGTGGCCGACTTGCTTGGAGTTGTGGCTTCTTCACAGGACTTGAACCAGGAGGGTGCTGGGGACATACAATTTTGGACCTTTCCATGCCAATCTGTCTTGGAAGATCAGGACGTTTGGTTGTCCCTGAACCAGGGGTCGGTTTGCAGCTTGGCTCTGAGCTTTTGAGTTAGCTCTTCCCCCGATTCGCTCGATCGTGTCTGAGTCTGTTGCCTCGTAGTGACTTGTGCTGCTTTCTGGGGGATGGGAATGATGGCATTGACCACCTCTTCGTGCTTACTCTTGTACTGGGGCATTCAGGACCAGGCATCCACCAGGAAGTTTTTCCCTCCTGGGTTGTATTTCAGCGTGAAGTTGAATCGGTTAAAATACTGCGCCCATCAAACCTGTTTGGGAGAGAGCTTCCGCAGAGTCCTAAGGGCCTCCAGATTTTTGTGATTAGTCCATACTTCAAACGGCATTTCGCTCCCTTCTAGGATGTGCCACCGGGTTAATAGTGCCCAATGGATTGCGAAAGCAATCTTTCTGCCACACCACCCACCTTGGTTTGGTGTCAGTTTTCGGGAGGTGTAGGTGCATGGTTGGAGGTTCCCCTTTTTGTTCTTCTGGAGGACTACCCCTATGGCTACATCGCTGGCGTCTTCCTGAATGACGAATGGCTCCTCAGGATTTGGATGCTTTAGGACCGGTTCCTCCGGGAATAGCCATTTGAGTTTCTCAAATGCTCCTTGGCACTCCACAGTCCACTCCAGCGGCTGGCTAGGTTGTGGTTTGCCCCCCCCTTTCCCTGTTTTTAGCAATTCGGTGATGGGCAGGGCTGTTTTGGCAAAAGAGGGGATGAAATGCCAGTAGAAGTTTGCAAACCCCAAAAAGCTCTGCAGCTGCTTGCGGGTTCGGGGGGGTTGCCAGTCCAGGATGGCTTTAACTTTTCCTGGATCCATTTCTACCCCCTCGCTTGACACTCGATAGCCTAGGTAGGGTCTTATAGAACTCACATTTGGATATAGGTTTGCAGCCAGGAGTTTCTTTAGTACCTGGAGGACCAGTTTGATGTGCTTCTCCATCATTTCGGTGAAGATGAGAATGTCATCTAAGTACACTAAGACCCCCTTGTACAGGTGCTCATGCAGCACTTCGTTTATGAGTTGCATGAAGACTGCAGGGGCCTCTTGGAGCCTGAATGGCATTACTTTGATTTGGAAGCTGCCTAGTGGGCAGTTAAAACCAGTCTTCTACTTATCCTTCTCTTTGATTCTCACTCTGTAGTATGCCTCCCTCAGGTCTAGCTTGGTGAAGATCTTCCCTTTTGTTAGATGGGACAGCATGTCTTTCATGAGGAGGAGGGGGTACATGTTTTCCACAAACACGGCATTTATCCCCCTAAAGTCCACGCACAGTCTCATTGTCCCATCTTTTTTCTCTAAATAGCACGGGAGTGGCCACCCGGGATTTTGCCAGTTGCATGAAGCCTCTGGCTAGGTTTTTGTCGATGTACTCCCTTAGTTCCTTCATTTCCTTTGGGGTCATGGAGTACATTTTTGGTTTGGGGAGCTTCACGTCTGGTAGGATCTCAATGGCACAGTCGGTGGAGTGGTGGTGGTGGGGGTAGCACGTCACATTCTTTTTTGAACACCCCCACTAGGTCTCAGTATTCTTTGGGGATTAGCTGGGTTCCTGGTGGTTGCTCTAAACCGGCTTTAAGGAGCTCGTTTCCTTCACTTTCTGCTGGTGTGGACAGCTCCTCCCTTCTGGTGGCCTTGAGGAGGAAGAGGGTCTCTTCCTAGCCTCATTTTTCTCTCTTACCCCTTCCCACCAGATCATCAGGCCCCACTTTTCTAGCCAGGACAGTCCCAGGGTCACTGCCTCTGTCATCTTCGGGATGATTAAAAATTGGATGATCTCCCAATGTTGGCCCATCTCTAGCCACACTGGCTCAGTGAGGTGCGTTGCAGGGGTCCCTCCTATCAGTGATCCAACGACTTGCTCGAACCTCATGGCTTGGGGCAGTCTCCTCACTCTGATCCCTAGCTTCAGCACTGTCGGTAAGATAATTAGGCACCTGGTGCAACCTGAGTCTATTAGGGCATCCACCTCTCCCTGGATTCCTGACTTCAGCACCATGATATTTGAGGAGATGGCAAAGAGGCGGATGGCTTCACTTACCATCGGGTCATTTTCACTCTCATCGTCGCTATCATAGGGGACAGGCTGCTGATCCGTCTGGGCCAGAGTTCCCTCTCCCTCACTTGAAGAGGGGGAGACCTCGACAGCCTGGTGCACTAAGTTTGACTTCTCCCGTCCCTTCCGCGGTGGCTTTTTTGGATTAGACGATGTGACCAGGATTGCTTTCGGCTGGGGTGTTGGCGCCAGGCACTCAGCGGCTCGATGATCCTACTGGCCACATCTGAAGCACTTGATAGGGGCTCAGGCCGAAGCAGGAGAGGGGTCAGCGGGCAGCATGGCAACAAGTTGGAGTCTGAACCAGTGACCCTCTTGCGTCCACTTGGGCTTCGATTCGGGTGCGCTGCGCTTCTTGCACTGCTTAGGTTCGAGGTCCATCGCTATGGCTATCCGGTACCAGTCATGGATTCGCTCAAGGACCCCTCGGTAAACGCAGGCCTGTAGTAATTCTCAGCCCAGGCCCTCCTTAAAGTAGTAGACCAACAGTGGATCTGGCCAGTCTTCAGTTTGCCAGTTACTCTGCAGAACTCCCGTACATACTCCTTTGCCAGTTGGCCCTTCTGCTTTAGATCTCAGATTTGGACTTCCGCTTGCAAGGCTTGGGACTCATTCTTGAAGCTGGCTCTCAGGTCCCCCACGAAGGCTTCAACATTCCCCAACTCTGGTGCGTCTTTGTTGTGGAGTTTCATCACCCACTCCACGGCTTCCCCCACTAGGTTTGCGATCACAGCATTCATCATTGCTACATCTGATGGGTAGGCTGGTCCGTAGTGGTCTAGGTTATAGACCGAGGAACCAATCGGGCCCCAGATAGTAAGACCACAGTGGGTACCAGTGCCATTCAGGAAGAGGCTGGGGTTGCCCCGCCAGAACTGCTACTGGCTGCTGCCTTGGGGGGCTCTGCCTTCGGCTTGGACTCACTGCTGCGGCTGGTTGAGGAGGCGGGCTGGCTGCTTGTGCCATTGGGGTTGGGCTCTGGCCCCGGTGGGTCATCAGCTGCTGAGCCGGCCAAGCCACTGTCACCACGGGTGATCCGACTCAGTGCATCGACTCCACTTCTCAGATCTCCATGTGGTCAAACATCTCCTTCAGCCGTTCTACCAATGGGCTGTTAAGGGCGGTCAGGTACTTCCATTACCTGTGCTCGTCCCACTCGGTGGTTCTCTTCGCTTTCCATCTCAGGATGAGAGCCACCATCAACCGAGGGGACCTCGGAATATTCCACTTCAGCGGCCTTTGACATCCACTTGCATCTGGCACCCACCTCCACTTGGTAAAGTGGCTAGGGCTTACTCCTGTGTCTCTGGCTTCTTGGTCCTTTCCACACGGACCTTCAGCCTGACCGCCAGTGGGAGGGCCGCCTCACTGGAACGACTTACCTGTGGCGCAGCCCTGGCCAAGGCAGCGCTAGGGTTAGCGTCTTCTCCATCTCCCATGTTGCCTGTTGTCAGGAGGGCGGTTGGGGCTCAGGACTCCGGGGTAAGTTTATGAGATTTGGTTTAATGTCAAGGCTCCAACTAACGAACCCAAGCAAATCAGAACTCTGAGACTTGGCTCTTTCTCAAAAGTCTTCTTTAATGAGTACATCATATTGGCACATCTTCAATGGAAAACCAAATCTAAATCTTTCCTGCGGTTTCAGTATAATTAAATTAGGAAATAACACCATCCCCAAATGTCACAGGTCACATTGGCCAATTGGGTTTATTGGTGGGCTCTTCAGGCAACCTTATCTGTTGCCAATAGAGACGACCTTGGTTCTCAGGAGAAAGTTCTTTGTTATGTCTAGTAATGCATTCCAACCTCCTTCCCCCCTGTGTGGCAACTGAGGAACAGAAAGATGGCTGCGGCCACGTTCAGTTTGAAGTTGACATCCAGGATGATTATTTTACCATGTATTCAAACCACAGACATATGCAAAAGCTCCTTGTTTAAAAATACAAATGTCAAGATACTGGGAAAATATGGAGGTTTTAAATAAGTATAATGTCATCTTTTAATATGACTTCTGTATTTTAATGAGTTCAGTAATACTTTTAAGTTATACTGTATTAAGGTGCTCTTTTAACAGAGGAGATAATTTATTTGTCAGGGTTCCGAATAGCATCTGGAACTAAATCAGAGTCCGAGGCAAGGCATTCCTCAAAGTTCCAATTTATTAACAGAGCCATGTCGGCATGGCTGGGAGAAATCCGGAATCTGAAGCCTTCGGGGTTTCTCCACCCAGTTGAAAGTTCAAGCCTTTGTCCCCACACCCCCAAGTTCATCACATGAACCAATCTTCATTGCTTAATCTTCTGGTAGCTTGGTTGGACTCCACCTTCTTCCGTGCAGGTGCAGGACAAAGGATGACCTTGACAATCTAGAAGGAATTTGTTGTGGCTACATGCAGACATCCCTCATGCAGCTGCCCCTCCCAAATTCCCATAGCAAAGAATACATTTTAAACTAGCAAAGAAAATGGCTTCGGCCTGACATTATTACACAGTATTTTCATGAATATTATCATTCTGTATGGACTGTCTAAAACTATTGGTATACTATGAAACTATCCATTTCATTTCGTTCCCATGCCTGAGCTACCTACAGAGACCCCCACTTCCATGTCCCTGACGGAGTGGATGGAGACGCTGAAAAAAGGATGGGAGAACACCAAGAAAGCACTGGCTGAAGCGGCGGAAGCCTATAAGAAGCAAGCAGACAAGCACCGATTGCTCCAGCCCCCCTTCCGAGTGGGGGATAAAGTTTTCTTGTCCACTAAATATATCCAATTGAGAATGCCCAGCAAAAAGCTAGGGCCAAAATTCTTGGGTCCTTTCCCAATAGTCAAAATTATCAACCCAGTCACAGTTCAGCTTGAATTGCCTAGAATATTGAGGAAAATTCACCCTGTGTTTCATTGCAGCTTGTTAAAACCCGTGATTGGGTCAAACATAAGACCACAAACCCAACCACCACTTCTCCCTGTAGTCATACAAGGAGAAACACACTATGAGGTGAAAAAAATTCTAGACTCCCGAGTGTTTAGGGGTCAATTACAATATCTAATACATTGGAAGGAGTACCCTTTGTCAGAAGGTAAAAAGTTGGGATGTAAAAGCTGACAAGCTAGTAAAACAATTCCACGACAAATATCCAGACAAGCCAAAGGGTCCCCCTGGGGGGGGGGAGGGGTGGTTAAGGATGCTGGATTAACCCCCTATGTTATTTCTTTCCTTTTCTTGTAGGACATGGCCTTTTCCTGAGGGGAGGCCGCCTGTCAGGCCGAAGCCATTTTAGTTAGGGTCTTTGGCCTGCCACACTTTATACTATTTTAGTATGTATTCTTTGCTGTGGGAATTTGGGAGGGGGAATTGCATGAGGGCTGTCTGTATGTAGCCATAACAAATTCCTTCTAAATAGTCAAGGTCATCTTTTGTCTTCGCACTCCTGCACCTGCACGGAAGGAGATGGGTGGATGCTGCCAAGTTGGCAGTTGAAGATTGGTTAATGTGATGGACTTGGGGGTGTGGGGACAAGGGCTTGAACTTTCAACTGGGTGGAGAAACCCTGGAGCTTCAGATTTGGGTTTCTCCCAGATGTGCCAACATGGCTCTGTTAATAAATTGGAACTTTGAGGAATACTTTGCCTCGGACTCTGATTTAAGTTCGGATGCTATTTGGAACCCTGACACCAAGTACGAATGGAGCAGTTGAACGTGCGAACGCAATGGTCGAACAATACATCCGTTGTTATGTGGATTACAAGCAGGACAATTGGTCAGAGTTGCTACCGTTTGCAGAGGTGGCATATAACAACGCTGTCCATAGCAGCACTGGACTAACTCCTTTTCAGGTTACCAGCGGCATGGAATTCGTTCCCATGCCTGAACTACCCCGAGAAGCCCCCACCTCCATGTCTTTAACGGAGTGGATGGAGACGCTGAAAAAGGGGTGGGAGAACACCAAAAAAGCACTGACTGAGGCGGCAGAAGCCTACAAGAAGCAAGCTGACAAGCACCGATCGCTCCAGCCCCCCTTCCACATGGGGGATAGTTTTCTTGTCTACAAAATATATATGACTAAGAATGCCTAGCAAGAAACTAGGACCGAAGTTCTTGGGTTCTTTCCCAATAGTTAAAATAATCAACCCAGTAACGGTTCAGCTTGATTTACCTAGAATATTGGGGAAGATTCACCCTGTCTTCCACTGTAGTCTATTAAAGCCTGTGATTGGGTCTAGCATAAGGCCACAGACCCAACCACCCACTCCTCCAGTAGTCATCCAAGGGGAGACTTATTACGAAGTGAAGAAAATTTTAGACTCCAAAATGTATAGAGGTCATTTGCAATATTTAGTACATTGGAAGGGGTACCCTTTGTCTGAAGCTACCTGGGTAAAAAGTTGGGATGTAAAAGCTGACAAGTTAGTAAAGCAATTCCACGACAAATATCCGGATAAGCCTAAGGGTCCTCCTGGGCGGGGGGGAGAGAGGTGGTTAGTGATGCTGTATTAACCCCCTATGTTGTTTTCCTTTTCTTTAGGATAGTTTTCTCCTGAGGGAAGGCCGCCTGTCAGGCCGAAGCCATTTTATTTGGGATCTTAGGCCTGCCACAATTTATACTATTTGATTATGCATTTTCTACTGTGGGAAAATGGGAGGGGGGAATTGTATGAGGTTGTTGGTATGTAGCCATAACAAATTCTTTCTAGGAAGCCAAGGTCATCCTTGCACCTGCACGGAAGGAGATGGGTGGACTCTGCCAGCATGGCAATTGAAGATTGGGCAACGTGATGGGTTTGTGGGTGTGGGGCCAAGGGTTTGAACTTTCAACTGGGTGGTGAGGCCCGAGGGATTTCAGATTCGGGTTTCACCCAGATGTGCCAACATGGCTCTATTAATAAATTGGAACTTTGAGGAATCCTTTGCCTTGGATTCTGATTTAAATTTGGATGCTATTTGGAACCCTGACACCCTCTCTCGGTCATCCTGCGCCCGTTCTTCCTCGCTGACAATCTTTCCCAGGCTCAAGGGACCCGGGGCTGCCTCGTCCTGCTCCTCCGGTCGTTCCTCCAGAGCCAACGAGGATGCGCCCTGTTCCTCCGTCGGCCCCAGCTCCGGCTAGTCCTCCGCGGACTCAGGCTCCAACGGACCATGACATAAATGCTGATGAAATATTTTCTTCCAGAAGTGCCGAACTGGTTATGTAGATTAATAAAATATATTTTTTATCAAATAGAGGTAATTTAGGGGGTCTGTACAAATTTGTAAAGAGGCATGTTTTAACTTTTATGTAGGAAATCTGAACATCTTAACATTGCTTTTTATCTGATCATTTGTTCAGCAGTCGTTCCATTGCCTGTTAATCTCAGTTATCCAAGTCATCCAAGTTTGGCATGGAGCTGATAAAAACTTGATCCCTGAATTTGGAAGAGAGTAACTTTGCAACCTAGCATACGAATCATGAGTACTTCAGGCAAAGCTTAAAATGTTTATTTGGGGGCAAGATCAAATCTTTTTATAGGGTACAGAAGCAAATGATACATTTGGTAAATGTGATGCATCAGGAAGGAACAATAAAAGGTATTGATTACATGTGAGAAAACTCTCTCCCTTGAAATACGTTGCACTTCCCCTTTAGTCCCATCCTTGACTAAAAAGAAAACATGGTTTCCTGAACTTCAAAAGCAAGCATGGACACCATGCTAAAATGCAAATATCACTTTTATTAAAAAAACTAATAATGAAGCCTAAGAATCCAGATAAAAGTTCAAAGTTTAATGGCACTGAATGTTACTTATGCCTTGAAGTTACAGCCATTGCAGCATCCCCTCTGTCAAAATTTAGGTACCTGGGAGTCTGAATTATACAACTTTACTCTCTAGTGCACGGGTGTCAAACTTGCGGGGTCACGTTGCCGTCACATGACATATCATGACGTTTTTCCCTTTGCGGAGCTGGGGTGGGCATGGCCTGCGCGTGACGCATCGGGCCTACAGGCTGCCAGTTTGACACCCCTGCTCTGGTGTCTTGTCTATTATTTACAACTTATCTACTTATCTCAGCTTAATTTTAAGTTACAATGCTTAACAAGGTTAAAAACTTCCCTTTTACCCTGTGTTCTTAACCACACAATTTTTCTTAGCAATAAAGACAGTAGTAGCATAGTACTTTTTGTAGTCCTTTCCTTTAGTGGCTATAAATTCTATTCCTTTTATCCTTTTATTAGCTTAATGCTCGTGATCACCTATTTTCCTCCACTCTGCTGTAGTTCCTGCTGCAGACTGGCCTAGTAATTGCTCCTTTATACTGAGCTGCTTTTGAATCTGTCCTTATCATTTTGTAGGAGAGAGGAAAAAGTTACTACAGTAACTGCTGTCTGTCTGTCTGTTGCTGGTATGCAACATTGGAAGACTTGTGATGCTGTCACTCCAGTTGTGTAAGCTTCAGAGTCTCTTTACTCTCTCTACCAAATGTTGATATTCAATTTCACCTCGTTGAGCTTTCTGACTCAATTTCCTTTTTCTCTTCCACTGACACTGTCTTCAGCATTTCTCTCTCTCTCTCTGCAGTACGTAAGTGGATTAGACCCCACAACCTCTTTCACAATGGCCAATCAACTGCACAAGGAAACCCACTAGTCTTCTAGCATATGGCCTTCAGAAGCTTCTCATGGCCATATAGACTAATTATCATTGATCACTATGGTTTCCGTGAATCAGTTCAACCTGTTTTTGAAACTAGCAAGTTGATAGCCAGCACTGATAGTGAATCCAAATTTTAATTATGCTTGTGTAAAAAAAAAATCCTTTTGTTTCTTTTACCTGTTTCTTTCAGGATTCCATTTCACCTCGGTTCTAGTATTTTGGGGAAAGAAAAACAGCTTCTCAATGTCCATTTTATTTCCTCCATGCATTTTACATGTTAATCATGTCCCCTCTCGTTCATCTCTTTATAAAATAAAAAAGGCCCAAATGTTGAAAATTTTCCCCGTAGGTAAGCTATGGCATCAAGAGCTGCATACATTCCAGATGCACCACTAATTTATCTAAAGGCATTGTGATAATTAACATATCTATTTTCAATGCTATTTCTTCATATCCTTAACATACTGTTAACCTTTTTCTAAAGCCGATGCATGGAGCAAATAAAATTGAAGTTTACTATTACCCCATGATCTCTTTGTCACTGCTAGTTCCGATTCCATTCATTCATTTTTTATTTTTCTATCATATTTCTACACCAGCAATCTTACCTGAGTGACTCTCATGGTTCATTTGTAGTAGTTAGGATTTTGGCACCAATGTGTATCACTTGACACTTGCTCACATTGAATGACATCTTTCATTTTGACACCCACTCCCCTAATGTGTAGAGATCCCTCTGGAATACAAACTTATTTTTATAACTGTGAACAATTTAGTGTCATCAGCAAACTTGGCTTTTCCCCTAGTCATGTCACTAATACATGTTTGGCAAAACAATAAAGAAAATGCATACCCCCTAGGCAGCATCATCTCTTCACCCAATCTTTTCCCCACATACCATTACATGTGAAGCTTTGTGTAATGGCCACCTGTGATTTGCTCAACAATAGCAACCAATAGTCCGACTGCTATTATAAATTAGGAGTCATGTAATGTCACTTTGACTGTGCCACTTACTGATGGAGTTGCCAGTTCCAATTTCCATTGTTAAGTGAGTTTTCTTTTTTCAAATGAAGGTGATAATAAAGGTGATATTTTTAATAAAGGTAATATTTTTCTTTTTTCAGTATGCTTTTTTAAAACTAATACAGGTAGTCCTCTATTTACTACCACAATTGAACCCAAAATTTCCATTGCTAACCAAGACAGTTGTTTTTAGTTTTGCCCCATTTTACGACCTTTCTTGGCACAGTTGTCAAGTGAATCATTGCATTTGTTAAGTTAGTAATACAGTTGTTCAGTGAATCTGGCTTCCCCATTGACTTTGCTTGTCAGAAGATCGCAAAAAGTGATCACATGGCACCGGGACACTGCAACCATCATAAATATGTTCGAGTTGCTAAGTGTCTGAATTTTGATCACCTGACCATGGGGAGGTGCAAGTCGTAAGTATGAAAAATGGTCACAAGTCCATTTCAATGCCGTAATTTTGAACACTCACTAAACAAATGGTTGTAAGTCAAGGACTACCTGTATATCTAGTAGCTTTTTTGTCTCACTTCTATTTTCCTTGTATATAAAAATGGATTATTGCAAAGAAAGAAGAACTGAGGTGAGATTTAACAGTTCAAATTACTAAAGTATTATCAGATAGATTTACTCTTTATTACCATAGAGCTCGGAAGCAATAGTTTAAAATGGCAGCTTAGGCTAGACAGGAAGAATTCCCTCAACTGGTGGAATAGCTGCTGCTGCAAAAATTGGGCTCCTTTTCAATGGTGTTTTTCATTTTTTCAAATATTGGTCATTTGTCAGAGACCTGGAGGTGCTCTAACACAATGTTTCTCAACCACAGCACCTTTAAGATGTGTACCCTTCAAGTCCCAGAATTCTCCAGCCAGCATGCTGAGTTGGTCCAAAATTGTTCTTACCAAGATTGGATCTTTCAGAGAGTAGAGTGTTCAAGTAGATAATCTCTAAGTCTCCTTCCAACTTTCAGATACTATGCTTACAGTATAGTAACTGTTGGTGATACTTGAACTTGTGCATGAATAATCCAGGTTCAGCAGTCTGGAATTGCCCCCATATTTATTCATGCTACTTAGTTATACGTTTATATTAAACAATTTCGGCAAACTTTTAAGTCGTGTTTCTCTGAGTTTGTTCATGATCTGCTTTCTAATTCCTGCTTGTGGATTCCACACAGAAACTAAATGCCAGTATTTCCTATTTATTGCCAGAACTGCAAACGGCCGGGCTAGTACCATCCCTGGGGTATCTCTTTCGGCTGTGCTCTTCTCCCTTCTGCTTCTTCAGCTGCTGGAGGCCATCCAGGAACCGAGGGTTTGCGTGTGGAGAAACGAGCGCCCGGGTCCGCCACCACGAAGGTGGAAGAGCTTACACGACGCCCTGTAGGGAATAGGAAGCTTGGCGGCTCGCCTTGGCTTCCAGAAGGCGCCCTCGTCCACCTGAGCGACCGCAGAAGGGGCCCTCCGCCTGGAAGCGCGGTGCGGCGCGGCCTACGCTCCCGCCCCCACCTTCGAGTTCTGCCTTCGAGTTCTGCGACTTCTGGGTGCTGTCGGTCGCCGTAAGCGGCGTCTGTTCCGGCGTGCTCTTGGATGACGTGGCGGGCACGGCGGAAGCGGCGGCTCCTTTCCTCGGTGGCGGCGGCGACGACGACGGGATGGCGCTGCCCGGGTTCCTGTGGTGCTTGGTGGCCTTGTTGGTTTTGCAGGGCCGGGCCGACGAGCATGACCACACGGTGAGGGGGCGGCGCGGCCGAGGCCCCGGGGACGGACGGGCCTGCTCTTTCTCCTTCCCTCCTTCCCTCATCCTTCGGCGGCGGCTCCCCTGGCCGGGTGCGGGTGCGTCTTTGCAGAGGCCAGAGCCAGCACGGATCGACCCAATCGGTCCGCGCGGGACGGGACCAGCGTGCGTGAGAGGAGAAGCTGTTCCGCAGATCATTGAGAGCCGACGTCTCAGTGAGAAGTGGTCCCTTTCCGCTGGAGGGGTGGTGGGGAGGTGATTGCGAGCGGCCTGGCCGAATATGGTTCTCCTGTAAAGGGTATGCCTTAGTTGCAGAGAACGAAGCTCGAATAAGGCTATCAAGAACGGCAGCCTTTGTTCAAACAACACTCTGGTTTTCACCATTTCTTATCTGTTGATGGTGACACCAAGATTGTTAGAACTTAGAAAACAGAATCGCACCTATTAATTATAAAGAATCACCCTGCTTTGAAAAAAGTAAATTGGAATTAATCTCCCCCAAAGCAGGCAGAAACGTTATAAAGCAGCTAACGCTACAATTCAGAATAAATTCCAATAGTTAATTCTGAGAGACAGCAGCGTGGCTCAAGCTGTTTTGGCTTCTGTCCTACCAAAAAAAAAGTAATTTCTTTTGTCTCTAATCGAACCAGGTGGAATCTGATACTTAAACAGTTGGCCCTGGATGTGTTTGCATAGCTTTGGACACTGACTGGTTATGCTTAATGAAGATACAGTTTGCTTGTGCATTACGAGAACGCAACAATGACATCTTATTAAGTTGATCAGGATAATTTGTAAAGAAATGACATGACATTTGCTTTGTTTGTGCAGAGTATACAACCTGTATAGTCAGACTGCTGTAATTGTATCGTATGGGCTATAGTTGTAATATACGGTAGCTGCTCTATATGATCCAAAAACAGCAAAGGGCCAACCCCTCACCAAGTGGGAAATAAAGATGGAAGGTTGAAAAAAATAGCAAAGCGTACATCTTATTTAAAATCTCAAGAAATTGTAGTATTTAACTTGAGACTTCTCTGTTTGCCTCTTATTTTTCTAAAGCCTTCCATACAAGCTGTTCTTAGAAAGACAAATTAAGATAGAAACCACTTAAAAGAAAATACAAGTAATGTAGAATATGAAATCCAAGCACTTTAAAACCAAATAATATAGTTGGTATAAACCAAACATAATTAGAAAAATAGCTTTTAAAAGTAGCACTTGCAAACTTTGTTGAAAGCAGTAGGAGCTTGTATAATGGATAATAGTGATGAATAATACTGATTCCGAGCATAATGTGATCAAGTTTAGTGTCACTTCAGAAAACTGTCCTTAAATTATTGATGGGTTCAAACATAATGCTAAGCCATAAACCAGTGGTAAGGCTTTACTTTTTTAAAAGGGGGAGCAATGGATATTGGAAGTGTAAAGTACAAATGGATGAAATTTTAAAGCATTATTTTTGAAATTGAGTCGTTGCTTTAGACATATTAAACATTATCTGAAAACTTATCCCTCAGTTTTCTGCTGGCAAGCTATGAAAATCTGCATCACTGATTTCAATGATTTCCCAAAGATTTTTAGTGGTGCAATCCAAGGATGCTCCAGAAGGCAGCAGAAAAAAAGGGCATTCAAGGAATTGCATGAAGCATTACCCACTTGCATTACCCACTTCTGCCAACAATGCTTTACATCATGCCTAGGTTTGCATTATGACTTAGTCATACACTTGCCCTTGTAATGCCGCTCAGAAGTCATCCAGTGCTAACACTAAGACAGTGAGTACATAGTATAATCTCTTAATGGCTATTCCCTTGAAAGTTAATGGTTGCAATATTTCTGCACTACACATCAAATATTAATAAAAGACTTTGAGAAACTGTCATTATACATATAAAGGCAGAAAAGAAAGGAACATGAAAACTAGAATATTGGGCAAATAATGTGTAGAACATTCTTAGACACATTGGACTTACAATTGCACTTATAAGGTATCCTTGAGAAGAGATTCAGGTAATTGGAGAAAGAAGGAGACATATGATAAAGAGTGACCTAGGCAAATGTGACAAGCATGTATACTGTATGTATGTATATAGCAGAAAATAGATGGTATTTAGTTTCTAAAGGTAAAAAAGGAGTCCCTTGAAAAAGGCAATAGAAACCCAGCTGAGGAATTAGCAGTATCAAGATATGAATTAAAAGTTGTAATAGAAGTGGAAAAATTATAAATGAGACGAATTAGGGCGTTGGCTGAAAAGAGAACATTACCCCCCAATAATGTACAGGGAAAAGCAACATGCCTTGCAGCATATTTGCATATGTGAAGCAAGGGAGAATGTAGGAAATTCAAGATTACTGTACCAGGATGTCTGATGATGTGGATGATAGGATAGAGGGCAGTCTTAGAATGCTTAGAGACTGAAAATGTCAGAGTGAAATCATCCAGCTGTTGAGATGGAGAAATGTCAAGCAAGTAACAGAGATACATGTAAGTAGTATATAAAAACCAAGGGATTGAATGCAAGGGCATTGTGCAAGCAGGAAGAAAAGGATAAAGCTGTTACAACAAATGATCAAAACATTGGAACGATGGGAGACAGGGTGGATAAAAATAGATGATTTAAAAAAAAATATCAAAAAAATCAGATTTTTAAAATTTAAATTGGATTTTTTTTATTTTTATCAAATGTTATTTTAATAAAATATTTTGGAGTAAAAAATGTATCTAAAGATAGTTTTCTATTTAAGATACATTAATAATTTAGTTTATTCCGCATGAAATGGAGCTTAGTTATGTAGCATGAGGCTGTATATTCTGCAATATTGGGACTGTCGGTGAGTCAACAGAGGGTCAGAGGAGGAGCTACTGCGGGACACAGATGGCAGTTGCTCTTTAAAAATTATGATTTAAATCGAGTTGATTTAAATCAAGCCTTTTTACTAGTGATTTAAATCATGATTTAAATTGTGATTTAAATCGACTTGATTTAAATCAAATCCACCCTGATGGGAGATCATTGCAATATTGAGAAAAAAAGTTTGAGAAAAGAAGTAGCTGTCCATGGAAATTACATGAAAACTTGTGCAGAGGTGTGCTGCTAGATTTGATTGTGAAATCTTCTGCATGAAAATGTGTACAGGTAGTCCTCAACCTACTACCATTTGTTCAGCACCTGTTCAAAGTTACAATGGCATTGAGAAAAGTGACTTTCAGCTGGTCCTCACAACCATCGCAGCATCTCCATGGTCATGTGATCAAAATTCAGGTGCTTGGCCACCAGCATGTATTTATGATGGTTGCAGTGTCCCTGAGTCATAGTACCTCTAGTACTACGTACTACGTATGTACATGTATGTACTAGCAGCAGACCTTTGTCGGGCCTTAAAATGGCTCTGATGATCCAACATGTAAAATTGAAAGTTTTTGTAATGACTGATGTCTCAACTAACATTATTGAAATGCTATGAAGTTTGGGCCATTAAAAAAAAAAGGTAGGCACATTTGATTCGTAGTATTAAAAGTCCAGTTATGTGATTTTTATTTCTAGAAATCCAAAACACATCAAAAGATTGGAATTCTGGATTCAGTTTCCATGTTTTCTGCTCAGTAAAGCATATTGCTTTTTTTCAGTAACATATAATGAAATTGCTATCCTGTACTATGTTTAACAGTTTCAGATCTAAATAAGACAGCAAATTAGTGTTATAAAATGGCCCATAGCAATAATTATAAGCTGTTAATATTCTATGTCTTTGTTTTGGAAATTATATCTTGGCTATTTGAATAGTTTTCCAGACCACTAAAATGGCCATTATTTTCTTTTAATAATATTAAATCATTTGGCTAAAACCCAGGAGACTATGAGTTCTAGTCCCAAATTAGGCACAAAGCCAGATGGGTAGCCCTGGGCTAGTCATTTTCAGCAAAAGTTGTCCAAGTGACTTTAGTGCCTACAAAAAGAAGCTTCAGAAGGCTGCATGTAGCCCTGCCGTTTACATTGAATATTATATGTGACTGCAAGCTATATGCTATTGTTAAGATAATAGCACTAGAAATAGTTCTACACTTCAATTTGTCAAAAAGTGAAAAGAAGATTTGTTTTTTTTTCCAAGTTGCCAGCTTTGAATTTTGGGAATTGCTGTTCCAGGACATCAGGTTATTTCTGCGTCCACCATTAACTGGTAACAGTTTGACTGGATACAGTACACACATCTTTTAACCCCCTTGTGTGGTTTTTTTTAGTTTTACTGGTAGCTTTTAAGCTAAACATAAACACTATAGTGTTATATATGGATCTAGACATTGTGCTTTATAAATAAAAAGGTAAATTAAGATCAGTTCTTGATCACATCCACAAAATTTTCTCTTCAGCAATAGAAAAACTGGCATGATTTTCTTCTGAGCTAATTATTCAGCTTTCCTGTCTTAGTCTATAGCACTGGGATTTCCTGGTGATTTCTCTTATTAATACTAATCAAGTCCAGGCCTATGTAATTTTTTGAGAATAGCCAAGATCAGATGGATGCTGCCATCTAGCTGGATGCTTTGTGGATACATTGTGCAGACACCAGCTAATTTTAGTCCTGGCCAACTAATTATGCAACAAGTAGAAATTGAATACAAGAAAAATTATGTTTCATTCATGAAGTCACTCTCTAATTTTTTTAATGTATTACTTTGGGCCGCTAAAGCTAGAATGGTAGTATGGGAGATAGATAGAGTCCTTCGGGAGTTGGGCGGCATAGAAATACAATTAATTAAATTAAATTAAATTAAACTTAAACTTTAAGGTGACTGTTAAACCTAAATAGAGAGAGATATACAGATAGATCTCCTTACCAACTACCTCATGCAACAACCACTCAGTCTTGAAAAAATAACAGTGATCAAGGTGCACATGTATGACCGTCACAACTTTCTTTCTCTCTAGTCATGTGTTTCTCATTATACTCAGTACACAGTGTCCTGCACCTGACCCATTTTTTCTCTCTCTCCCCTCTTACAGACCAGAAAGATTGCTAAACAAATGGGCCGTCTCTCCTGCACCTGACCCATTTTTTCCTTCTACCTTCAGAGCAGAGAAGATTGGAGAGGAACAGCATTTCAGAGGGTGGGGAAATGGGGAAAAAGGAAAACTCATATAAAATCCTAAGCACAGTTATGGTCATATGATTTTCAACTTAGTGACTGTCAGGGTGGATTTGATTTAAATCAAGTTGATTTAAATCATGATTTAAATCACTAGTAAAAAGGTTTGATTAAAATCAACTTGATTTAAACTCGTAATTTTTAAAGAGCAACTGTCATCTCTGTCCCCCAGCGGCTCCTCTGACCCGCTGTTGACTCACCGACAGTCCCATTCACTTTAATGAGATGGCTGGTGATGCGGCAGTGACACAACAAGGAGAGGGACGTGGCAGGCAGCAGGTGAGTGGATGCCCACTAACAGGCGCTGCCATGATGGATCTGAAATAACAGGTGCTCTTTAATATTATACCGAAAATAAGACCCTGTCTTATATTTTTTTGAACCCTAAAATAAGCGCTTGGCCTTATTGCCATGCACTCAAAAGCCCGATTGGGCTTATTATCAGGGGATGTCTTATTTTGGGGGAAACAGGGTATTTATAAGCTGCTTAGAAGGTTTCACTTTCATTTTTACTGCTTGCCCTTCCTCCTCACACTTAGAGCCTGGTAGTACAGATGCATTTCTCTTCAAACAATCATACAGTTTGTAGTGTACATAGATTTGCAAAACAATGGGATAAAGGAATATTCCTGAACTTTGTTTTATGATTTATCTCATGGTTACTGTGAAATTGTGTGAATGCATCAATGCAGTGCATGTTATCTCAGCTTGCAGAGCTTGGATTCATTAAATGAGATTACCAAAAATATAAATATTGCGGAATATACAGCCTCATGCTACATAACTAAACTCCATTTCATGCTGAATAAACTAAATTATTAATGTATCTTAAATAGAGAACTATCTTTAGATACATTTTTACTCCAAAAGCATTTTATTAAAATAAAATTTGATAAAAATAAAAAAAATCCGATTTAAATTTTAAACATCTGATTTTTTAAAAAAAATCATCGATTTTTATGCACCCTGGTGACTGTGGCACTTAGTAACTACGTTAGCAGTCCCAGTTGTGGTTGCTAAATGATGACTACCTGTAGCACTTTTGCTTCTCCTGCCAAAATGCAGGTGGTAATCACATTACTCTTTTTTAATGGTATAATTTCTGGGGATGGCATGCAAACCAGGAGTTGCCTGTCAATATTTTAAAGCATTTTCCTCATATTTCCCTCTGAAAATTTGTTCCATTCTAAACAATGTGCCTATTGATAATTCTTTATTTTAAAATATGCTTTCTTTTCAGTACCAAGATAAAGAAGAAGTTGTTTTATGGATGAATACTGTAGGACCATATCACAATCGCCAGGAAACTTACAAATACTTCTCTCTCCCTTTTTGTGGTGGATCTAAAAAAAGCATTGATCACTACCATGAAACTCTTGGGGAAGCACTTCAAGGAGTTGAACTAGAGTTCAGCGGTTTGGATATTAAATTTAAAGGTAAAATAACCATAAGTCATGATTGTTGGTGTTTTAAAAATTACTGTATTTGTTTAACAGGAAAACCTTTTTCCAAATAATTTAAATGTATTAGTTTTAAAAGATATTTGAAGAGTAAAAACAAAAATACAAAGACAGAAAAGGAAAATACATTAAATATTTCAAAATATGAAATGTATAAAATATAATAAAATGAACAAGAGCCAGTTTGGTATAACAGTTAAGACATTGGCCAGAAACTGGGAAACTCTGAGTTCTAGTCCCACTTTAGGCATGAAGCCAGCTAAGTGACCTTGGGCCAGTCCCTTTCTCTCAGCCCTAGGAAGGAGGTAGTGACAAGTCACTTCTGAAAATCCTTGCAAAGAAAACTGCAGGGACTTGTCGGGGCAGCCTCCAACAATTGGACAACTTGAATGGAAGAAAAAAATTGTCTTACAAAATTGTGAGCTTCCAGTAGATATGGAAGAATGATTTAAGCTGATTAGCAATAGCAATAGCACTTAGATTTATATATCGCTTCACAGTGCTTTACAGCCCACTCTAAGCTGTTTACAGAGTCTGCATATTGCCCCAACAATCTGGCCTTGGAAGATGGAAGGCTGAATCAACCTTGAGCTGGTCAAGATTGAATTGCTGGCAGTCGGCATTCTAACCACTGTGCCACCACGGCTGTTCATTACATTACTTGCAGTTTTTAAATACGTATTACCCGTTTTGACAAATCATTGCTGGATAATATGTTACTGAAAAACACCAATTTCCTCTAGGTATAATGATCACAGTAAACCTAAAACATACCTTCCATTGATATTCCCATTGTTGCATATCAATTGTCCTGTTTAAATTCTGCATCCATTGAATCATATAGTCTTTAACTTGTTCAATTTCTGTTACTGAATCATATTTCAGTAACATTTATAAATTGAAACAGAAGTTCTGACTTTCATAGTATAAGCATAAAATTGCTCTCTTACTTGTCCTTAGGATTTCTCTTACAGAACAACCTTAGTTCGTTTAACCAATCCTTATACGATCTAGTTTCCAGTCACTCACCATCTAGTTAGCCCATCTCTGAACTGCCTCCAGTATGTTGATGTTATGTTTTTATATTGCATGTTTCAGATATGTATCAGATGACATGTATCAGATCCTTGGTTCAGATCCAAGGCAGAGTAGAAAATGCACTTCCTGGAATGTTGACTCTGCTCCTGTTGATACATGACAAAGTAGCATTTTTAGCAACTGCATCAAGCTGTTAGCTGATATTCAGCCTGCTTTGTTAGAACATCCAGATCCTTTTCACATGTACTAGTACCAAGCAGGTTTCTCCCATTCTTTTGTCATGCTTTTCCTTTTTTCTTTCCACATACAGAATTGTATGGTTTTCCCCTACTAAAATTCATTCTGTTGATTTCAACCCATTATTCCTTTAGACTTAAATAATATTAAGGTTCACCAAGCAATCAATCTTTATTTAAACAGATTAACAGAGTTGGAAGACATCTTGTAGGTCTTCTAGTCCAACCCCCCGCCCAAGCAGGAGACCCTACACCCGTGATGGCGATCCTATGGCACGCATGCCACAGGTGGCACGCAGAGCCTTCTCTGCAGGCACGCCAGCCGTCGCTCCAGCCCAGCTCCACTGCGCATGTGCGCGCGCCTCCTGCCGGCCAGCTGGTCTTCAGGTCTCTGCTACGCATGCGCGGGATGCATGTGCGCATGCGCGGGGGCACATGCTCTGGGGGCGCTCGCATTGAATTTTGGGGGTGCCTCCTGCAAGGCCTACTGCACCAACCTGGAAGCCAAAACAGGACACGGGAGCACCGCACATGCCCCCCCCCGTGCCCCATTTTGGGCCTGGAAAGCCTCCTGCATGAACCTGGAAGCCAAAAATGGGTGGGGGGACGCATGCACGGTGGGCGGGGCGCATGCGCGGGGGACGCTCACATTGCATTTTGGGGGTGCGCGTGCGCATTGGGCACTCGGCACCAAAAAGGTTCGCCATCACTGCCCTACACCATTTCTGACAAATGGCAGTCCAGTCTCTTCTTGAAAGCTTCCAGTGATGAAGCTCCCACAACTTCTGAAGGCAAGCTGTTCCATTGGTTGATTGTTCTCACTGTCAGAAAATTTTACTCCTTATTTCTAGGTTGAATCTCTCCTTGATCAGTTTCCATCTATTATTCCTTATCTGACCTTTGGGTGCTTTGGAAAACAGCTTGACCCCCTCCTCTCGGTGGCAGCCCCTCAAATATTGGAACACTGCTATCATGTCTCCCCTGGTCCTTCGCTTCACTAGACTAGCCATGCCGAGTACTTGCAATCTTCACTAGACTAGCCATGCTGAGTACTTGCAACCGTTCATCGAATGTTTTAGCTTCCAGTCCCCTAATCATCTTGATTGCTCGTCTCTGCACTTTTTCTAGAATCTCAACATCTTTTTTATAGTTTGGTGACCAAAACTGGATGCAGTACTCTAGGTGTGGTCTAACTGAGGCTTTATAGAGTGGTATTAGTACCTCACTTGATCTTGATTGTATCCCTCTGTTAATGCAGTTTAGGATGGCATTGGCTTTTTTGGCTGCCACCGCACACTGTTGGCTCATATTTAATTGGTTGTCCACTAAGACTCCAAGATCCCTCTCACAGTTCCTGCTATTACACCTGGTTTCACCCTGTCTATATGTGTACTTTTGATTTTTCTTGCCTAAGTGTAAGACTTTACTTTTCTCTACATTGAATTTCATTTTGTTAGATGGGGCCCAGTGTTCAGGTCTGTCAAGATCCATCTGGATCTTCAGCCTATCATCTAGGGTATTGGCTATTCCTGCCAGCTTAGTATCATCTGCAAATTTGGTAAATTCCCCTTCTATTCCGTCATCTAAATCGTTCATGAAGATATTGAAGAGTACTGTGCCTAAGACAGAACCTTGTGGTACCCAACTGCTTACTTCCCTCCATGTAGACATAGTCATAAGCTAGCAGACATAAGGATCATCATCTTTTTATGCAAGCATATTGATATTTCAGTCTGAAGATACTTTATTTTGGAATCTTTGACTTCAAGAATCTGAATAGCAATGCATGATTTATTGTTATTTATTTGTTAAATTTATTTGCCGCATATCTTGCCATGGGACTACCACAGTGTAAGGAACGCCTCTACGTCTAACTTAAGAAAGCGAGAACTTCTGAGCAAATGTAGTTCAAAAGGATCTTTTATTAAGCAGAAGTGAAAGCAGTCCATTCAAAGCAACGTCTGAATACCCTTAGGCAACGCAGGTAGAGTTAAAGCAGTAGAGACCCCTCCCATTAGCCAGAATGCAGATTCTAGCCAATACACAAGTGTGAAAATGTTTTCTTTATCAACTGCTCTGGGAACTGGATAAACATACATTTCTCTAACCATCTTCTGTTATCCTTTGAAGTGAAACATCCCACATTGCCCCTCATAAACCTTCTCCAAAAGTGAAGAGATCTCAGGATGTTTGGCGCCTGGGCATGGATTGTAAATCGTCCATTGACACAGGCAATGCTAATAAATCAAACCCAAGGCCCCCCCTTCTCTCAACTGAATGGCACGATCACTCTTTGGGATCTGACACACAGGCAGCTTACAACAATAAAAAGGAAAAAAATGAAGAGTGTAAACCGAACAAAAGTAAAATAATAGAACAATAAAATAAACATTAAAAAAGAACACAGCGAGAATACATCAATATGATAACCAAAAAGATGGATGGGTAGAGAGCGGGGTAGGTGGGGTGGGGAGATAGAGTGTGCAACAATCCAGCAGCTACATCTAGTGCAAACCTATGCATACTTATAATAAAAATGGCTTCAGGAACAGGCTGTATTCAGTTATGCAAGAATTCTTCCTCATGTATCTTCATAATAGCAAAAATATTTAACTTGGTGATTTCCAACTAAAATTTGATATTAAATTTTAAAGCCAAGATTTAAATGTAATTAGTGCAAATTATGAATAAATTTGTTTGGAAACTTTGGAAGGAAGAAGAATGTAATTTGAAAAACATACATTTTTCTGCAGAAAACACTCTCTTCATCAGAGGAATTAGTTTTTAATTTTTTCTTTAATAAATTTGTAATCTAAGGTGCACTTGCAGCATCACATTAAACCAGTTGATTTAATTATGGTTTATTGAGTAAATTGCAGTTAGCTACATTTGTTTTATATGGCCAACCAAACATCATATTGTGATCACATGGGAAACCTCTGCATTGGCATTTTATAGTATCACTACTTTAACTCTGATATTCAGTAATAACTTTTTTAATTATTGAGAAGTTGGTAAATTATTTGATCTTTTCCCCTAGGAACCTAGTATATGATTTTATATCCAATGCTCTTTTCCAAGTTCCACAGCCTCATAAATCCATTAATGAATGGTCCTATTAGACTTTTCAGCAGTTTTTGATATTCTTTGAAATTCTTTTTGTTTACTCTCAGTGAGGTGGCAGCATCCCTAGGGAGCATATCTATGACTGTGAAGTCATCCTGGACTCACAGCTACTGCAAGATAGACAGGTGAAACTATGGCTATGTGGGCTTTTGCTCATCTTCAGCTGATGTGTCAGTTGTGGTCTTCCTGGGATAGCAAGAATCTTACAACAGGGACTCATGCCATCATCACTTCTCAATAGACTACTGCAATATGTGTACATGGGGCTGCCTTTCAAGTCCATCTGACAATGGTAACTGGTGCAAAATGGAGTTGTCCAGTGACTAGTTGCTATATCCTGAAGCGTGCATAATATATACCGTATTTTTCGGAGTATAAGACGCACCTTAGTTTTGGGGGAGGAAAACAAGGGGGGAAAAAATCTGCCTCTGCCTCCCAGCAATTTTCCTCCCAGCAAACAGCAAACTGTACAGATGATATACACTGTTTGCTGTGTATTTCTGTGCATGTGTGCCTGACCCATAGAAATAGCAAAGAATTGGAGAAATGTACATTATGGCAGTATATTAATGCCAGAAAGTTTTCTTAAATGTAGTCACACTAACTCCTCCCAATTATTTAAATAGATCTACTCCAAACATAACTAAGTCAGGGTTTAACTCAGCTGCCTTATTTTAATACTACAACAGGACACTGTTACATTTCAGATTATTACTTGTACAGCCATTTCAGATCAAGCATTTATTTTAAACTTCTTCATTTTGTTAGGTTGTCTAGAACAATAATAAAGCAGTCTGTAAAAAATAAGTCTAATAATTTGAACATTCTATAGACATTTATGGTTATTGACTTACCTCCTTGCATCCAGTTTCAGCAGTCTGATTTGCACAAGAAAATAAAATGCTGCCTCTGCCTCCCAGCAAGTTGCCTCCTTGCAGTTCTAGTTTCACTTTCATTTTAGCACTGGGCCTGCCTGCAGCCTCTCAGCTGATGGTGGGGAGGCCGATAATCAGTTGCTTCTGCTAATCAGGCTCTGCGCTGTTTGCTGCAAGGAGGTAAATTGCTGGGAGGCAGAGGCCAAAGGGTGGGGGTGGCTGGGTGGGGCTACATTTGGTGTATAAGATGCACCCAAGTTTTCACCCTCTTTTTGGGGGTAAAAAGGTGTATCGAAAAATACGGTATGTGCTTTGGATCCTACTTTGGTTACCACATGAACTGATTTTGACTTGTATAGCCTATCTTCTGCTACCCAAAGTGGCCCATTCATGCTTATTTTTGGTAAGAAGAATTGAGGCCAGAAGGTGTTTTTTCACAGTTTATGTGCCAATGATGTGAAATACTATCCCCTTATAATTAAACCTTGCTCTATCTTTTCTAATATTCTAGGAGTTACTGGAGAGAGAATTTTTTTCTGATTAGAGTTTGGTTCAATATTTTGTTATCAACAGTCTTAATTTATTTATTAGAGCCGAGGTGGCGCAGTGGTTAGAGTGCAGTACTGCAGGCTACTTCAGCTGACTGCTAGCTGCAGTTCGGCGGTTCAAATCTCACCGGCTCAAGGTTGACTCAGCCTTCCATCCTTCCGAGGTGGGTAAAATGAGGACCCAGATTGTTGGGGGCAATATGCTGATTCTGTGAACCGCTTAGAGAGGGCTGTAAATCACTATAAAGCGGTATATAAGTGCTATTGCTATTGCTATTATTTCTCTTTGAATTACTTGTATTGAATTAATTTTGGGTATTGTTTTATTTGGTTTTGTTATGATTTGCCTGATTCACTATCACTATTGTTATATTTTATATTATAACTATAATTATTGTTGATATTTAATATAGGCATGTTTAACATTATGTTTCTCTTGGTTGTTTTGTAAACTATTATGAGTCTATCCATTCAATCAGTGGCATAGAAATAGAGAATAAATGCATCTAACAAAAACTTCCAAAGGGGTTGTATGTACATGTGACTCCTGGAATACAGTATTCCCAGTAGAGGAAGAGAAGGATATTCTGTAGCATGAAATCTTGTTGCAGTTTTAATAAAGCAAGGCCCCAGGTTAGTGCTCCAGGTTAATCATTAGGTTTTCTACTCAATAATCATTTTAGTCTTATTAATGTTGCTGACTAATGCAGCATAACATTTGACAGGTTTTCTTTAAAAAGAGTACTAACAAATATTTGTATGAAAAAATTACAGAAATTTAGTTTAAACAACATTTAAAACTTAAAATTGTTTAAAAGGAATAAAGTTAGAACTCTCTAAGTAAGTATATGATTAGATGGCTGATTGTGTTGACTTATCATCCGAAGGCTGAATAACATAACAGTATTTGTAATGTTCATACATTGTCCAGTGCCATTTTTGCATTTGAAAGTTTGTTAATAAATCTCAGAAAACACTGTAGTTTTCCAAGCTTGAGAAACAATTCAGAATGTAGGATGTTTTATTCCAAAGAATAGAATACTCAAAATAGCCATTTGAAGCTTGAAATGTTTTGCATATTTCTAATGATTAGACCCATTCCTCCCATACATGCATGCATACAATTTTAATTATTAGCAATAACAGTATATAGCAGTGATGGCGAACCTTTTTTCCCTCGGGTGCCGAAAGTGTGCACGCGCGCACTGTCGCACGTGCGTGAGTGCCCGCACCCATAATGCAATGCCCCTCCCGCACGTCCCGCCCCTGCACATGCGCACGTGACACCCCCCCCCACGCATGCACGCGTGACCCCCCTGTTTTGGCCTCATCCCAAAACAGCGGTGGTGGTGGTGGTGGTGGGGAAAGCCTCCCATCCTCAAACAGAGCTGGGAGGGGGGAAAGCCCCCTTTCCCCAAATGGAGCTGGGAATGGGGGGGGGGAAAGCCTCTCATCCCCAAACGGAGTTGGGAGGGGGAGGAAAGCCTTGCATGCCCAAACAGTGCTGGGGTGGAATCTCCAGAGATCTGGGAAGGCACGGGCACAGAAAGTGAGGAGAACATGCCCGTGTCTGACCCGAAAATCAGCTGGCCGGCGGGAGGCACACGCACATGCGCAGTGGAGCTGAGCTGGTCAACGGCTCGCGTGCCTGCAGAGAGGGCTCCGCGTGCCACCTGTGGCACGCGTGCCATAGGTTCGCCATCACGGGTATATAGTATTCAGATCCAAAACAGGGGAAAGTTTGAAGAGCCGAGAGTGGCGCAGTGGTTAGAGTGCAGTACTGCAGGCTACTTCAGCTGACTGTTCAGCAGTTCAGCGGTTCAAATCTCACCGGCTCAAGGTTGACTCAGCCTTCCATCCTTCCAAGGTGGGTAAAATGAGGACCCAGATTGTTGGGGGCAATATGCTGACTCTGTGAACCGCTTAGAGAGTGCTGTAAAGCACTGTAAAGCGGTATATAAGTCTAAGTGCTATTGCTAAAGTGCTTTGGATCCAGCATGGAAATCCTTTCTTGTATTTGATTCCTTGTAATTTCAACCCATTGTTATTTGCAATCTGTAACAATAAAGAAGTCTAACCTATTTTCTAAATGACAGATAGCTAAATACTTATATACCCATTCTGGGTGTAGTTTGAGGAATATATAATAAAGGAATAATAACTTTTCTTGACCTTGATATATGATTTTTAATCTGCATCACAGTGTTAGGTGATATTTAGCCTGTAATCCACCAATGCATAAATCCATTCTGCAGCTACTGTATTGTTTGATTATTCCATTCATGCCTTTGATTCTTTTTTACACAGTAAAAGATATTGCATTTGTGCTTGTTAACATTCATCTTGTTGGCTTCTACCCATTATTTAAGCTTTTCAAAATAATCCTAAATCCTGATGCTACTGTTCTTTCCCTATCTTTGCATCAATTGTAATTTTCATAATGTTTTCTAACTCCTTATCCAATTAATTTATAAATACGTCAAACAGTATAGGATCTACAATAGAACCCAGGGGCTTGCCACTTCCTTCTAGCTTGATATAGAACCATTGACACTTATACAGATTACAGATTAACAGAGTTGGAAGGGACACATTGGTTTACAACCACTTGGAAGCTACAGCTAGTTGAAACCATAATTCTATGACTGGTTATGAGTGTTTCCTGCTTCGGCCATGTAATTTCACTGCTCTGCAAGTTGTATTGGTTGCTGTGTGCTTCTGGGTGCAGTTCAAGGTGTTGCTTGTTACCTATAACACGGTTTGGGCCCAGCTTTTTCTCATTGCTTCTGTTTGATTTTAAGATCTCAGTGAGTTAGAGAGCTCCAGATCCTAATTGTAAAGCACTGTCATTTTGTGGAACCTAGGAGTAGTGCTTTCTTAACACCTGCCTGGTAGGATAGTGTCCATGTGGCCCTGTCCCTTGACTTCTGGCTTTTTCAACAGGCCCTGGGAAGTATGGAGTGGTCTGCTTCCTAATGATAGTCAGCAGAGAACACATGTTAATATGTTAATTATCCTCCCTGCTGGATATTATATATTCTTTTTATTATGTTTCATTATTTTTAATTCTTCTTTTTACCACATATTTTAATCCTGTTGTATAAGCTACCTAAAGGCATTTTGTAATTGAAGGGGCATGCAAGTTGATTAATAAGCAAGCAAGCAAGCCACTGTTTTTGTAGTACCTTGAAAACAAAGATGATTTGATTATTTCCTTCCAAGGTGCCCATTGTTTTTATCTCTAGGCAACCTAATATGCTCATCTGTTCTGCAGTTTTCTGGGAAATGAAACAGCAAGGATCCTAAGAAATTTGTGGGGCATTATGAAGGACAATAAGTTGAGCAAAAAAGAAAACAGAAATGACTTTCGGGGAAGTAATGGCGAAGTAAAGACTGCTCCTTAAGAATTGGAACTGATGACTGTGGTAGAAGACTAGCTGGAGAATTAGTTGGAATTGAATTAATTTCAATATAATTATAAGTTTATAAAAGTTTATAAATTTTGGACCTGCTTCGCAAGGGGTGTGTGTGTGGAAATTAACATTGTTCTAATATCAGTTCAACAAGGGGGGAGAATATATGTGTTTTTGTCTTTCATTTTTTTAATGCACATTTTTTTTCTTTTTTAATGTTTTGTCTATCTTGATTTTGTCTTTGTAAAATTTTTTTCCCTTTTTTTGTATTTTGTATTTTACCTTAATTTTTTGAATAAAATAAAAATTTATTCCAAAAAAGGATTGGATCAGTTTTTAAAAATAAAGAATAACATATAGTTTACAACTCACAGTGGCTGGATTTATACATTCTGACAAACTGAAGTATAAGACTTCTGCATGGCTCAGTCTCCAGGTACTTCTGTATCTAGGCCATTGTAGTGCCACACCCACCAAGCCACGCCCACAGAACCGGTAGTAAAAAAAATTGGATTTCACCACTGTGTGAGACCTATTAATTTTAAGTGACGTTATAAGGCCGGAATGCGGAATCTTATAGAAAGGACTACTAGAGACTCACTGTGCTGAATTTCACTTGAGCATATTCACTTAGAAATTTATTTATTTATTTATAGATAGATTTCTATGCCGCCCAACTCCCGAGGGAGTCTGTATTTTTACTTTAAGATGAGTAGACTTCAGATCCCAGAATTCCCCAGTTTCCCCCTACTGGCTAGGGAATTCTGGGAGTTGAAGTCCCAGACATTTAGACATTGGTCTAAAGTGTACTTTTTTGTTGTTTCAGCTTTAGCCCAGTTCAGTACATGTGCTAGCAAAATTAACTTGGAAAAATGATGCTGATGATGTATCCTGGAGCTGCATCTTCCATGAAAATAATGCAGCTAAAAACTCCCTATAAAATTTAGTTTGAGGAATTAAGTCAATAAATGCAGACTCTTACTGGAAGACCATCCCAAATACAAGTTGTATAGATTCCAACAGAGGGCCTGAAATAAGCCTCTTAAGAATTGATAGGATGTTTTTGGTTGGATTTAACTCAACATAGGCTCACACTGGTAAATCATAGCATTTGGCAAATTGTTTTTATTTCAAAATCCTAACTATACAATTGTTCCACATAAATAGAATGTACACTTCTGTTGTCCCTTTTACTTATACTCTGTGTGTATCGGAAATAAATGTTTGGCATGAATATAGAATAAGAGTCAGCTATTAGTAGATTGCTCTGAAGAATCAGATTGGTATATTTGCACTGAAAAATTTATTTTGATTATATTGATGTAACAATCTGAATGCACTATTAACACATTGTTTTACTTTTTACAGATGATGTGATGCAGACTACCTACTGTGAAATAGATTTAGATAAACAAACAAGAGATGCATTTGTTTATGCTATCAAAAATCACTATTGGTATCAGATGTACATTGATGACTTGCCAATATGGGGTAAGAAATGTATGCCTACAATGTGCAGAACTGCAGCCTTTCTATTGAAAACAACTATGTTTATTCCAAACCATAGTTTAATGATTGTTTAATAAATAATATTTGACTGAGTTCACATAAATGTCATAAACAATTGTGGATTGGATTTAAATCAAGTCGGTTTAAATCATGATTTAAATCATGATTTAAATCACTAGTAAAAAGGCTTGATTTAAATCAACTCAATTTAAATCATAATTTTTAAAGGGCAGCTGTCATCTCTGTCCCGCAGCGGCTCCTCTTCTGACCCGCTGTTGACTCACCAACAGTCCCATTCACTTTAATGGGACGGCTGGTGATGCGGCAGGGACACAACAAGGTGAGGGACGTGGCAGGCAGCAGGTGAGTGGATGCCCACTTACAGGTGCTGCCATGATGGATCTGAAATGACAGGTGCTCTTTAAAGGACTGCATCTTGCTGGTAGTTAGAATCTTTAATATTATTATTTGGAAACAAAATGAAGGTTTCCTCTTTAGAATAATAAGCTGTCAGGTTAATCGGTTAATCACACATAGTTGGAGAACTACTCAAATTCTTTTATTTAATTGAAACAATAACATTATATTACATATTCTTGTATTTGCTTAAACATCAATGTTTAGTAACTGAAGTGCATAAACAAAATATCTTTGAAAAAACAAACAAAAGAACTTAAACTGAATATATCAGTTAGGTCCACATAAAAAAAACTTCAAACACGGTCTTCTGCAGCTCATTCATTTTCATCTTCGTTCTCTTGTTTGTTCATGATCTGGAAAAGAAAAACAAGCTTTCCTGCTTTATCAGGCCCCAGACGATTTCTCAATTTAGAGTGAACAAGTCCAAAGGAAGAGAATATTCTTTCAACACCAGCAGAAGAGGCCACTGCGGTTAAAAGTGAAATCATTACTTCAACACTTTCTGAATCCAAGTACTTAAGTGACTTCCACCAGTTCGCTGGTGAAACTTTCTTTAAAACCTCATCAGCAAAAATATTTCTTGAATGGTTCCCCCTTAGCTCTGAAGTTCATTATAGTTGGCACTAGAGATGGATGATTGCTGGATACCCATGTCATGACTAATTCCTCTTCTTCAGCACTTAAGGTTTGACCCTAGTACCGGATATTGACAATGTTTGTGAGAAAATGAGTTGGAGTCAGTGCTTGTCCCATTTGCTTTTTTAAATCTTGTAATTTCTGCTTGTCAGTGTGTAGTTCTGGTTTTAAGTGCTTACTCAGTTCCTTTCAAATGTCAACAGCATCAGCAATAAAACAACTATTTTTCTGGATTTTGTTTAAAGCTTCAGAAGCGAGTTTCAGAGCCGAGGTAGCGCAGTGGTTAGAGTGCAGCACTGCAGGCTACTTCAGCTGACTGCTAGCTGCAGTTCGGCGGTTCAAATCTCACCGGCTCAAGGTTGACTCAGCCTTCCATCCTTCTGAGGTGGGTAAAATGAGGACCCAGATTGTTGGGGGCAATATGCTGACTCTGTAAACCGCTTAGAGAGGGCTGTAAAGCACTATGAAGCGGTATATAAGTCTAAGTGCTATTGCTATATTCAGGATGCTTAGCATATGTTCAACATTTCTCTTAAGCCCAATGTTGAGGGTTTTGGCTGTGATAGTGCCATCTATTTTTTCTCGATTTTGCTCACAAACGGTCATCAGAATAGGCCAGTTTTTTATATATTGTTCAAAACAGTCCACTACAGAGTTCCATCTAACATCTTGTGGGAGCGTTAGCTTGATTCCACCCATTATTTTCAGAACTGATGCTGCAAAATGATTATTAGAGAAGTATTTAGCAATTTCAACATTACTCTTTATTTCTGGGACACAGAAATCTTTGGCTAGGAGGTATGCATCAAATGAGCATTACAACCATATGTTATTAGCTTAGTAGTTTCTTCATGTTGTTCTAAATTTCTTCTCATTTTGGACAAATTTGCAGCATTGTCAGTGACCAAACTACGTACTTGACATTTGATTTTTTCCCCGCATGTTATGATAACTTTTGCTGCTACTACTTCTAAGTATGCTGCTGTGTGTGCATTTCCTGAAGTATCAATTGTTTCTGCAAGTAATACATTCCCTTCTTCTGTTGTTATACAAGCACATACAATAGAATCATTGTGGACATTACTCCACCCATCAAGACTTAGGTTAACAATTTTACCTTCTAGACTTGTTGCACATGGCATAATTTCTTCATCATATACTTTACCCAGCAGTTTCCTTGCAACATCGAATCTACTTGGTGGAGTGTATCCTAGTCTCAGTGACTGAATCATATGAACAAAGTGTGGGTTTTGAAGCAGACGGAAAGAAGAGTTTGTTGCATAAACAAACTGAGCAATTTTTTCATCAATTAACTCTTTTTCTAATCTGCTGGTTTTTATCACAAACTTACCTATGGTGGTGGTTCCAGATGGTTTCTTTCTTTTAGGTGATAATTGTGGATATGTGTTTACTGATTGACTGATGCATTATCCTGGAGACTGTAGAACAAGAGGATGGCGATTTAAAAAGTGGATAGTTTCCAGAATCTTTTATATTGATGGTGGTTTCACCTAAATAAAAAAGTCAATGCTGTTATTTTATTATTTAAACCATGTATGCTTATTGTGAATTTCTCATTGTATTCACACACAGTACAGCCTAAAAAGGAATACTCATTATTTCTTTTTTTGGCAACTGTATAAAAATGCAGTGCCATGCAGTAACAATAGCAGATATATATTATTGCTTTAGCATATCATGGCAGTCTAAAAAATATTGTAAAATAAAAACAGTTTACCAACCTGAAGGTCCTGCCTCTTCAAACATGGTCCTTTCATCACAGCACTTCTCATGATGTTGTTTCATTTGGACCACTAGGCCTTGCATCTCTTTGTTGCATGAGGAACTTCATTAAAATATTCCCATACTGGGTCTCTTTTACGGCCTGCTGCCATTTTGCTCCTCAAGGGAGGAATAAAGCACTTCAAGTTATGTGCAGAAAGATCACAAGGTTTATAAGCTGCTTAGAAGGTTTCACTTTCATTTTTACTGCTTGCCCTTCCTCCTCACACTTAGAGCCTGGTGGTACAGATGCATCTCTCTTCAAACAATCATGCAGTTTGTAGTGTACATAGATTTGCAAAGCAATGGGATAAAGGAATATTCGTGAACTTTGTTTTATGATTTATCTCATGGTTACTGTGAAATTGTGTGAATGCATCAATGCAGTGCATGTTATCTCAGCTTGCAGAGCTTGGATTCATTGAATGAGTTTACCAAAAATGTAAATATTGCAGAATATACAGCCTCATGCTACATAACTCCATTTCATGCTGAATAAACTAAATTATTAATGTATCTTAAATAGAAAACTACCCTTTAGATAGATTTTTACTCCAAAAGCATTTTATGAAAATAAATTTGATTAAAAAAAATCCGATTTAAAAAAATTGATTTTTATCCACCCTGTAAACCAAACAAAGTGTCTTATGATATAGCACAGTGTATGAACTATCATCATCATAGGGTGAGGGTTCGTTCTCTGAGCTTGTGGGTTGGTTTCTGAACATTTCATTACTAGGCTAGGTAACATCTTCAGTGGAGTTTAAACCCAGGCTACAGATAATCACCATTATTGCATATCATCATCATTCTAGCCATTGTCTATCCACTGCAGGAAGAAGATCTCTTCTGCATGTTTCCAACCATTGGCCAAGGTATATATAGAGTGATCTACTACATCTCCAGATGTAGTATATCTGTAGTAGATGAAGTACATCTACTACATTCTCCAGATATTAAAAAAAATTATTTATTTGGTGAATTTATTAAACATAACCTGGCTCTTTTTCAGGTTTATTTTTAAGCCAAATGGTTCTCCTGCTTTGTGCAGCTCTTGTATGTGTCCTTGTAACTCTTGTGAGAAAAGAACGTCATCTGCAAATCTTAAGTGATTTAAATAGGTGATTTTTATTCCATCTTTTGCTCAGTCTAGTTTACGAAATACTTCTTCAAGGCAGGTTGAGAAAAGGATAGATGATATTGTATCACCTTGTCGTACACCTTGTTCTCAATATTCTTTTTGCTATTATCTTGGTGAAAACCTTGTAGATGACTGAAAGAAGGCTTATTGGGCAAATTGTTCTTTAAATCATCTTGGGCCCCTTTCTTGTGTATAAGAATCACTTCAGCATTTTTCCATGCATCGGGTATTTTTTCTTCTCTGAGGCATCTCGAGTATATTTTTGCTAGTATTTGGTGTAAAGTGTGACCACGAGCTTTTAGCATTTCAACCATAACAGATTCCCTAAAGCTTTGACATTTTTCATTGATTTTATGGCACTTGATATTTAGCCCAGGAGCCAGGCCTGTTGGCCTGGCCAGTCCAGACTCGAGACTCCTCCAGATGTCCCAGCTCTGAGCGCTCCTGCCCTCCCTTGCTGCCAGCTCGGCCCTTCTGCTGCTGCTCCTGTCCCACCCATGAGCAGAGAAGCATAGGCTGGGCCCCGCTGCCGAGTCGAGCTCGTGCCTGGAAGTGGCACATGGGTGTCAGTGGAGAGCTGGGGAACATGTTAAAAAACAAGGGTTTAATAAATCACTAGAGATGTGCTATGTTCCTTCTTGCTTCAAATGCTCTACTATCATCCCAGTGCTGAAGAAATCCTCCATCAAGGAACTGAATGACTTCAGACCAGTTGCTCTAACATCTGTAGTTATGAAGACCTTTGAAAGGCTAGTGCTGGCCCACCTGAAAACCACCACGTATCTGCTATTAGACCCCTTGCAATTTGCCTACCGAGCAAATAGATTAGCAGATGATGCTATCAATATGACTCTGCACTACCTCCTACAACATCTTGAATCTCCAAACACCTATGCAAGGGTCCTTTTTGTAGACTTCAGCTCAGCAATCATTCCAGATATTCTTCTAAACAAACTAAATCAGTTAGCTGTGCCTGACCACACTTGTAAGCGGATCATAAGCTTTCTAACAGACAGGAAGCAGCAAGGGAAGCTAGGCAGAATCACATCAGATACCTGTACAATTAGCACAGGGGCCCCCCCAAGGATGTGTGCTCTCTCCACTTCTCTCTGTACACCAATGACTGCATCTCAAAAGATCCCTCTGTTAAAATACTGAAGTTTGCAGAGCAGAGAG
>QLTV01004250.1:1361313-1377168 GCA_003457575.1 Thermophis baileyi | reverse complement strand
TAACAGTGTCCTGTTGTATTAAAATAAGGCAGCTGAGTTAAACCCTGACTTAGTCATGTTTGGAGTAGATCTATTTAAATAATTGGGAGGAGTTAGTGTGACTACATTTAAGAAAACTTTCTGCCATTAATATACTGCCATAATTCTCCAATTCTTTGCTATTTCTATGGGTCAGGCACACATGCACAGAAATACACAGCAAACAGTGTATATCATCTGTACTGTTTGCTGTTTGCTGGGAGGCAGAGGCAGATTTTTTTTCTTGTTTTCCTCCCCAAAAGCTAGATGCGTCTTATACTCCGAAAAATACGGTATTTCAGTATTGCATTGGGTGCTTTAGGTTACAAATGTGTCATGCTTTTTGAAGGACCCAGTACTGTGAAAAATATCTCCAGAATATCTTCAAAATTTGTTCAATCTCAATCCATCAATGTACAATTAGTACTTTTAGGTCTTCCATTTTCTGAACTCAGTGTTGAATAAAATGTCCCAGATAGCAAGAGCTGTGGTGCTGATATGTCTGTCCAGGATCAGATTATCCTCATATTGTAAAATTGCTCGTTATTTGTCCACATTTTAGGTGAGTAGAGATACTGGCCTATAGGTTGTTCAGTGAAGGAATTAATATGGAGGTTAAACATAAAGGAACCAAAATTCACCTTTATTTTATATCTTCCAATCTTGGAGTTGAGCCCTATTAATATTTAAGATTTATAAACGATATAACAAAGCTTCATTTAATAAAATTCTCTTAGTCAAGTAATAGTCCATCTTTATTTTTTAGACACAACAATTCTTTCACAATTTGGTCTCAGTGATTGTTTATAGCATATATATTTTGTACATGGACAGACTCCATTACGTGTATTTTGCATGCAGTGATAGGCCAGTGATATTTCCAAGAAAGAACAGCTTGCTGGTGCATGCTGCTTATCAATCACTATGCCTTTTGTTTACTGTGCCATAAAACAGAGTCTGACTACCAATGAGAAGGCAAGAACAAACATGGCTTTTGAGTCTGTTCTGTAAATTGAATAATGGATCAAAATTCCTTTTTGGGGGCAGCATAGTAAGCAATATTCATGCTGTCCCAAAAGTGCTTTTTCAAAAGGCAACTGGACTTTGTTTTTTTCCTTGAAGATATTTCGCTTCTCATCCAAGAAGCTTCTTCAGCTCTGACCAAATAGTGGGGGATGGAAGAATTGATATTCCTTGCAGTTATCTGCTCCTTAGCATTCTTTCTGAGAGTCATTGAGGCCACTTGAAGGGTTTATCTGTATCCTCAGGGTCACCTGAATAATGCAAATGGGTGTGGAGCCTTCTTGGAACTTCTTGAAAAGGATTGTATTGTAAACAGGTGATAGGTGGTTTGTATCCTTCCCCCCCGTGTACTAATCCTTTTTCTGATGTTCAGGGTTGCTGCAATGTGTTTCGTCCTCGTCTAAATAGTGTTCTTACGCAGCTCTTGTGGGAGGTTGGGTTATTAACTTTATTTGGTTGGTGTGAGTGGTTTTTTGGTAGACTTGAACTTTAAGTATCTATTCTTCCTTATTTTTGTAATTCCTTTTTACAACATTATTAATTATGTGAGCAAAGGCTATCCTTTCTATATATTTTAATTAGAGACCAGTACCTTCTCAGGGCATTTTCACTGAGCATTTAACATACTCATGTGAAAAATTACTGGTTTTGGCTTTCTAATAAATTACAATAGGAAGTTAGTAAGTTAGCTGCAAATTTCTGTCCTGGCTTCTGAAGAAATCATGTTCAACTGAAGAATGGACCATAGATACTTACTTCATTTTTTCTGAAATCATTTTCAAATAAATTAGAACAAGTTACTAATCTTAGATTAGTTATTGTAACTTTGTGATAATAGAGAAGAAAAAAACTATTTTCATCTTTTCACATAAGATAAAATGTGAATAGATTTTGTCTGTGTCACTTTCCGTTTCTTCAGAATGGAAAAAGTGGAGTATAATGTTTTATTATATATCTTGGCTTTGCCAGACAAAAGGGCTGCAGAATTTTATACGTAGTTCAACTAATAAACAGTTAATGTCATCCCTTAGAACATTTCTCCATAATTATAGATCTGTGGGCTTGTAAATAAAAAAAATATTAACGAGTGTCCACTTTTTATTTTAGATTCATTGGTTTTCAATCTTCAACTCCTTTATGATGGTTATTTTCCTGGTGGGCTTGGTTTCTATGATTTTAATGAGGACCCTGAGGAAAGATTATGCACGATATAGTAAAGAAGAAGAAATGGATGATATGGTAAAACTTTTGCTTTTATTTTCAGTCTTAAATTTATATCTGTTCAGTCTATGAGAAAGCCTGGATGCAGAAAGCTTGAATGTGTTAGAAATGGGCTCAAACATAATAAATTAATGTGACCAGTTCTGTAAGTGCAGGGTCTCCTAAGCATAAAGATTATAAGTATTTTTTTAATAACTTAATGATTTAAAAACCTTTTCTGACAGGATGTTATTTTTAAAGTTTATCTCAATAGACGGGACCTATACTCTTGGTTGATATTTTTTAAATATCATATGCTTAATATAGAGATTATATGCAATACCTTAATTAGAATAGTATTCTCAAAACTTTAAGAATTTTTAAGTCAGTTTTAAGATAAAGCTGATTTTGAGTCCCATCTATTTGGCAAAGAAGGTGGATAAATGTTCATGAATAATTATTTTGAATGCCTTTTCATCATTCTAATCCTTCCTTCACTATACTAGAGTTAGAAATTTGGGCAAGGCACATGCTCCAGTATCGCTGAAAATCAGAAAGTCTGATATGTGTGTATGGTAGCAGAATATTGATAAAGAGAATCTTGTATGTGCCACTATTATACAGTTGACCAAGAAATGGGGCCAAATTGTGTTTTTTTTACTATGCCCAGTGGTTCACTGTGGAAAAAAATATCTTTTCTTCAAGACTTGATCCTCTGGTCTATGTCTGGGGCCAAATTGATTACACTTATTGGACAGCTGATTTACATAACTAGTTAGGTTAGTGTTCTATTTAATAAGGTATTATCTGATAGAGCCTATCCTTTTCAAAAAGATCTTTCCTAGCTAGGGATTGAATCTGAGACATGTGACATGTAGAGTAGGCAATTGACCATTGATGCAGACGCCTCCCAAATTCTCTAGCCAGCATAAGAGTCCCTAACTCCTCCATATCTAAAACCTTTTTGCATTTAAGTTTCGTATGTATTCATTCAGACAGACATCTAATGAAACATAAACAACTAAGTATGTTTAAACCTAAATTAGAGGCTAAACTTGCAGTTGATATGAGAGATATAATAACTTATGTCATTTTATAATATTTGTGCTTTACATTTTTTCTGGTTTCTCTGTAATTACATTGTTTGAACAAAGAATTCAGACTCCTCCATTAATACAATGAAGTAATAAAAATATTGCACAAGATTATCTGGACTTGTATTTTCTTTTAGCGCAAAGGTTCATAATTCTTAATCCCCAAATCATTGTGTATAGCTCCAAATCTCATTTAAAAATTGCAACTAAGAAAATAAAGGAAATTATTATGAGGAATAATCATATGAAATATGTTTGCCTACATTTTGAATCAAATTTAATTTTGGTCTTGGTCCTGTCCAATTGTAGCTTCTGACAGGAATCAATTTCAACCTGAAAATATGTATGTATTCCTAATTTAAAGAATAATAATAATTAATGTGAAACCCACATATAAAAATGTCAGATTAGATTTTTACTTATTGTGTACTGCTCATCGATAGTAAATAGCCTAATTTGGGGCTGGTATCCAGTTTAAATGGCTTTGACATAAAGGTAGGAAGATCCAAAATGAGTGTTATTGTCAAAGCATACTGATGTATACTGCAAGCATGAAGAACTTAATACATTTTTGTGCATTCTCTTGCATGTGTTTTCTACAGTAGTAACAACATGGGTATCTCAGTAACATCACCAGTATCTCTCCTCAGAAATGTCACTGATGTGGTAATAAGACTTTACTTAGTGATTGCAAGTTGTTGATCAGAGATTATCATAAGCTATTGACCAAAGATGTGAGCTTTTTAGCTTTCTCTTGCTGCAAGGTAGGAGTAAGGAGAGAAAATTTGCGCAGGTTAGAAGGGGTTTCAGTAGAGCAAGTTGTGGGTATTACTTTATAGACTAAATTAGACGGTGGTTTGGCAATTAGCTTTTTTCTTGTTGTTTTGAATGAATGTATTGTGTTTTGTGCAGGATAGAGACCTAGGAGATGAATATGGTTGGAAACAAGTTCATGGAGATGTTTTCAGGCCATCTAGTCATCCTTTAATATTTTCATCCCTTATTGGTTCTGGCTGCCAAATCTTTGCAGTTTCTTTCATAGTAATCATTGTTGCCATGCTGGAAGATTTATATACAGAGTAAGTATTACTGTCTGGTTATATTAAAATATATATTAATTAGTAAGGTCCAATGGGCCCACTTGTATATCAGCTATTTTTGGAGCACTAGAGTTTTCCAAAGATCGAAAAATAGCTGTACAAGCAGAAGATACATAGATAATGCTCATATATTTATTCAACTCAGAGTGTTAACATAGGTAAAAGTAAAAATTATGGTAATACATATTTTAAATTTAAAATGATGAATTAGATCCTAAATACTCTTCCTTGGATAGAACATAGTCCGTTGAACCAAGCTTCACGCACATCAGACTTATGTGCAAGATAGCACAAATCTAGCAGTGGGAATGTTCTCTGTATTTAAGACCATCCCCTCTCCCCTTGAAGATCTGAAGAAACATTCCCCACCACCATCTGTTACCATATTCTGAGCAAATCTAAAACAATCCTCCAATATTAGAAGTAAATTATTGGGAGTAAACCTAAACTTCCTTTCAGGCAAATAAAAAATCTTATTAAAAACTTGGTTCTGTACAGTCAAATCATTTTTGTAGCTATTAACATAAAAAAATATCAACATTTAATATAGTATAACAAATTTCAGAATAGAACCATAAATAGTAGTGTCTGTGGTGGGGGCCCAGAACAATAAAGCATAGTTTCAGTATTACAAAGCAAGCCCTATCACGACATGACATGCAGATCATGGCACACGTACATATGCTTTTATCATTATAAATATAGCAAGCTCCTGGAGACACAAGTGAACATTAAACAAAATTAAGATGGGAAAAGCAAATAGTATTAAAGCCAAAGATATGACAAAATCTCTAGCTTGTTTAAATCAGTTTAGATGCCCTCCAGCTATAATGGACTTCAATTCCCATTATTCCCAGACATACCGCTATTTGCTGAGGTTATTGGCATTGTTCCACATATGGGCATGTTTTTAATGTAAGACATCAAGTTGTTTTCAGGGTAAAGGCATAGAAAATGTTTAATAAATAGAGGAAAATAATATATGTTGATCTTTTAGGTTAGAAAGATTCAAAATTATCCAGGCATTGCAATAGGAAAGGCTTTTGGTGTGATTTTGTTAAATATTCTTCACAAAATAACAGAAATCATAAAATAGTTAAGTACAGTTCCTAAAATCAATAGAAGGGTATATAACCTTGCGGTCCAAGTCATTAAAAGTATTAATAATAGTGCATATTGAGTTCTACAAGGAAATAACCAAGAAAGTCATGATAGTTGATAAAACAGCAGTTGTATTATGTATTCTAAAATTTTTGTAATGGTCAAAATAGGCAGTATCTAATAAAGATTATTACATTTAGACTGTTATTAGCTCATATTTCAAGAAATATATCTACTAACAAATTATAATTGTTACTACAAGTTGTAGGATATTTGGAAATTCAGCTACATTTTTGTATTCTTTGAATGTGATACCATTAAATTGCCTTTCTTTGTGTTTTTGTCTGAATATGGAAAAGCAGTTGATTTTTAAAACATTAGGAAGCAGCAGTGAAAGTACTATTTTTTTATTAAAAAAAAACACCTTGCTGCTGCTCCTGTGTTTATTTTTATATCCATAAAAGATAAACATTCCCAAGATGAATAAAGTATCCACATATATCCAGTCTAGTTGCCTACTGACCAAACGGTGGATATTTTATTCTTCTTTCCAATATGGGTACCCTTGAGAGCACTATAAAGTTATTTTTTCTTTGCTAGATTCTTTTGAGAGACAACTAGAAGCCCAAAAATCTGCAAGAGCAGTACAGTCTCAGAGAGATGCTAATAGAGGCAGAAGCAGGGATGCTTTGAAATAGAGGAGAACGATTAACACAGTATCATTTTTTTCTAGTAAAATTATTTTACTTGCTATTAGCTGTATGCTTATAGCTGTGTGCTATTTCCTATTCAGACAGAACATAAATTCCTTCTGCCACTCTGTTTTTATTGATATATCTCCCTGGTTGAGTTGGGTGTGCAAGGAACAAGTGTTTCTACTCAGATGTGCTATACGCTGTAGTTTGAAAACTATGGAAAGAAAACTGTAGTGGCATTATAGCATCACAGGGTGGATAAAAATGATGATTTTTTTAAAAAAATTAAAAAATGTTTTTTTAAAAAATTTAAATAGGATTTTTTATTTTTATCAAATTTATTTTCATAAAATGCTTTTGGAGTAAAAATCTATCTAAAGATAGTTTTCTATTTAAGATACATTAATAATTTAGTTTATTCAGCATGAAATAGAGCTTAGTTATGTAGCGTGAGACTGTTTTCTGCAATATTGGGACTGTCGGTGAGTCAACAGAGGGTCAGAGGAGGAGCTACTGCGGGACAGAGATGACAGTTGCTCTTTAAAAATTATGATTTAAATCGAGTTGATTTAAATCAAGCCTTTTTACTAGTTATTTAAATCATGATTTAAATTGTGATTTAAATCAACTTGATTTAAATCAAATCCACCCTGTAGCATCATAATGCTTTTATTATTTCTGGGATACCACTAACCATGGCAATAATAGCCATCTCTTTTCAGCTCAAGAAACAAAGTTTAACTAAATGAGAATATATATTTTCAGAACAATTGTTTTGAACAGAGCTTTTTTGTTTTTTGCAAGATGGGAGACAGTAGTGATACCTAATCAAGGATGAGCTGCTGGCATTCTGAGGCAGAAAACTCTTTTCATTATTTTTGTTGCTGTTGTATATTTCCTTGTCAGTCATTCTTTGAGTGGTATACTAGGTAAAACTAAGCATTCAACATTATTTTTATACTTTTATTTTTCTTTTTGCAGTCATTTGTATAGCAAAAAAAATGTTTTTTATTTTAGGAGGGGATCAATGTTAAGTACTGCTATTTTTGTTTATGCTGCAACATCACCAGTGAACGGCTACTTTGGAGGAAGCCTTTATGCCAGGCAAGGAGGTAAAGCATTTCTTGATTATTGTTCATACTGCAGTCTAGCACAAGACATGGTATAGCTACTTCAAGAGTTTTCTTGGTCTATCTACATATGTGTTCATGCATGAACAATACTTTTGCTGATGAAGCAACCAGCTGAGCATCTACATGTGTGCAGGGAGAACTTTTCAAGTCCTGGAGAGTGCATTGAGAAGTACACTACTTCTCTCACACCTAATATCCAGTGCTGAAAATATTACAGACTAATATTTTTAAAATAAAGTAAACATGATTGGAAGTGATTGTACTGTGTTCTAAGAAGATGAGTTTATGGCTTTTAGCATGTATTGGTAAGAAACTGATAGTAATTGATAGACTCAAAAGTACTATTAAAAAGAACTGTTTATAATAATGGAAATATATCCGTCTCCTGCTTGGATTTAATATAGATTTTGTCCATTAATTGAGTGTGTCTCCACCATATACAGTTCACTCTTATTTCTTCCCCTCCCCTTGACTTGATTTTTTTGTTTTCCTTTATAATGTTTTGGGATTGTATTGCCCCTCTATGCTGAGGTAGGAAGAGCTTTTTTTTTTTTTTACTATGGGTAACTAAAGAAGAATATTCTACTTTAAATCTTTCTCTTAGCTCTCCATATGAAAACCATTGGAAATTAAATATATGTGCAATCAGTTGGTCTTTTGGCTTCATCTCATATTCATCTTGTTCTTATTCTAGCAACTCTCGATTCTTTCTTTGTAGTTCTGATTTCATAGTCTGCCTCTCAAATGATCTTCATTTTTTTATTTGTCACTCTCAATGCTGACAATGACTGCATGTATCTTTTTAGCCGCTATATTGCACCACTAAATTCATAGTTACGGTATTTGTTATAAGGACGTATATCCTTTTCATATGTACAGATGACAAGGCAAGTCTATCCCATTCCATTCTTATTCTTCTGAATATCATATTTACATGCAAGATTATACATTTGCCTCTTAATTGATAATAGCATTTCAGTCTGTCAAAATAATATTTTTCTGCTTTCGTTGCCATGTATTCATGTATGTGTGTGTATATTTGTGTGTGTGTGTGTGTGTGTGTGTGTGTGTGTGTGTTATAAAACCAAATACATGGAACGAAAGAAGAAAGTATACATGCATACATACGTACATACATACATATATACATATTTGCTTAGACGGCCTAGACATTGGTATTTGAATATAGATATTTTTAGCATTTATACTTTATTGTGTTTTACTAATCTAGGTGAAATGTTTTGCTAGTCCATGTATGATATGCTACACACTAAATAAATAAATAAATAAATGTTCTGCTTTCTGTGGTAATACTCTCAAGCTTAGGTTTTTGTTACCTGACCTTCCACCTTCTATCCCTTTGTCCTTGTCATGTATAAATGTGCTGAACAACAAAGAACAGAGGAAAGAGTTCTTCCAAGATCTTATTGCAGGCCATCAGAGAGGAATTATTCTGCATTCACTGATTCTTGTAGTTAAATCAACTGTAAATCCATGCAACAATAGTATGGCCCAGTATGGCCTATTTATTTATAATGTTATTAGTATTTTTTCTTCATTTTACTTTTTCTTTTCTTTTTAAATAAATAGTGGAGATTTTTGTACTCAGTTCAGAGATTCACATCCATTCTCACATTGTTAAGACAGTTCATGTATTTCATACCATTTTCTCACCCTTTTGCAGCTACATAGTATGTGGCGCACAGTAAATACTATTGGTATAGTTATTTAAAATTGAGGAAGGAAATTGGCTCAGTGTAATTAATATAACATGAATGAAGGCAAATATACGTGTTCCAGGATAATGTTGCAGGATCCAATCTAGGTCGGTTACCTGCTCGGCCAACAATTCTCAGTAGCTGTGAAATTGAACTACAAGGCTTAAATGGGGTTCCTGATGAGATCATGTTCTCCTTTGACATAGTGTCCCTATTTACATCCCTCCCTCCCCCCCACCTATCAGTAATAGATAGAAAACTAGAAGAAGAGTACAACACAGATCAGAACAACCTAACTAGGACACAAATCATGAAACTACTCCAGTACTGTCAACATATCTTCTTTATGTTCAAAAGGTAAATGTATGAGCAAATAAAAGGGACACCCATGGGAGCCCCAATATCAAGAGTTATGGCAGAAACTGTCCTACACGAACTAGAACACCATGCATTTCAAAACTATACACCTAAGTTTTGGTGCCGCTACATGGATGACACATTATCATCACCAAAAAATGTACTGAAAGACTTTCATACCCTATTGAATTCTTATTTTCCCAGACATACAATTCACAATGGAGGGAGAAATGGCCAGACAATTATCAGTTTTAGATGTACTTGTCAACAGGCAGAAAGATGGAAGCCTTTAAACCACAGTTTATTGCAAAGCCACCATCACTCCATGCATCCTGGGTTTTAACAGTAGCCATCCACCTTGACTCAAAAAGAGTTGCATCAAACACTATATGGCAGGGTGAAAACTCACTGTATACCCAGCAAGCTAAACAATTGGAGAACTGGTACCTATGTGAACAATTCAGGCTGAATGACTACCTACAAGCTTTTATGATAAGATGCCTGTGGAACACGCAGGGGAGAGAAAAGAAGAAAGAAAATACAAGATCACCCTGACACACATCAAAAACATTTTGGAAGCAGTAGAATGCAGCTTCCAAGATCTGCAAGTGGGCATCGCACACTGCCCAGAGGCTATCACATGAGGACAAATTATGCATTGTAACGATTGCTTGGAGGTGGGACATACTTCTATAATCTACCAGATCCTCTACATGGATTATCCCTGTGATTATCCCATGTAGGACAGATGGGGAGGAAACTAACCACCAGACTGCAAGAACACAAGCGAACGGTCAGATGAGGAAACCTGAACTCATTGGTAGCCTCACATTTCAATGAACAAGGACATACATTCAATTTCACAGTTACTGAGATTGTGGGCCGAGCAGGTACCAAGATCGCCAGGGGAATGATTGAAGCCTGGGAAACAGGCCCATCTTATCAGGTACTTAGGAGCCAAGGACTTCGCAGGACAAGGAAACAACAGCCAACGACTTAGTGGCCAGCCATCAGTACCCCAATCAACAGCTAGGGGGCCACAAAAAAGAGGCATCAAATAAATGCTAAGCATGGAATAGCCCAAAGCACACATTCTGGTAGAGAGAAGTTCTCTGAGGATGGGCTCCAGCATGAGTCCAAAAGCTCGGAAGACTTAAGTCTCTAGTCCCGGTGACCGACCTAGATTGAATCCGTGATCAGTATAACCTTACTTTCTATGGATGGAACTCATTGCTGGTATTCTTGCTTGCAAAGTCCTGTTGTATGAGAATAAGATAGTCACATGCAGCCAATTTTCTGTGGGATTGGAATTTTCAGTATCACCCTAGATGGGAATTGGTTCCTGGGAGAATTATTTTCAGATTCTGTTTCCAAGAGGAGAAATATTTCAACAAGAGAGGAGGAAGATTAATTTCTTCACTAAAATCAATTTTATAATCATGCTATGACATTGCCAGAGTTTCATAGACAAACAGAGTAATAGATCTTAGAAAATGGAAGTTTCATGATTTATAACAAATTAAGTTTCCTGTATTGTCCAAATTTAAGAACAAATGATAAAAATCTTTAGAATATGTGTTTTCTAATGATACATAAAAAGTTTCAGGGCCTTAAACTGTATTAATTTGCAAGATTTGTGAAAATATCACATTGAGTTGTAGCCCTATTTTAGGTCCACAAGAAAAAAGTGGTACTGAGAGCTCGTCATCATTTCCAGTCTAAATAGTGTTACAATGCCAGTTAAGCTATGTCCTACTGCTGAATTTTAAAGTTCATAATTGTAACCCTGAGTCACAAATGCATGTAATGTTTTGATTGCCAGGAAGAAGATGGATAAAGCAAATGTTCATTGGAGCATTCCTTATTCCTGCAATGGTGTGTGGCACAGCCTTCTTCATTAATTTTATTGCCATTTATTATCATGCATCAAGAGCTATTCCTTTTGGGACAATGGTGAGTACTTTAATTTGCAGAAACTACATCTGCCAAGCAGTAGAAATTCCATCTGTTGGATAAAGGTGGAGGACTGAAATTCACATAGCTACTAGGGGTAATCTTCAATAGGAGATTACCAAAGGAAGGCTGCCAATACAGCTGAGGTTCTTGTGGAATGAGTGGGAATGTATAGGAGGGGCATTGCTGTTCATCCAACTCATAGCAAAGCTTGAAGGTTGCTTCTATCAACTTGAAGCAACATTTAGCCTATCTATTTTGAATAACAGTATGTTTTCTTATGATTAATTGCTGCTAACATAATGGTTGATTTTATTTTAATGAATATATTTTATATCTCTTCCTATTTGATTTAACAGGTAGCTGTTTGTTGCATCTGCTTTTTTGTTATTCTTCCTTTAAATCTTGTTGGAACAATACTTGGACGAAATCTTTCTGGTCAGCCCAACTTTCCTTGCCGAGTAAATGCTGTTCCTCGTCCAATCCCAGAGAAAAAATGGTAAAATTTAAATTTGTCTGTATTCATGTATCTGATAAAGTTTGTTACCCTACTTTAAAGTTTACCGTATTTTTCAGTCTATAAGACGCTCCAGACCATAAGACACACATTAGCTTTAGAGGAGGAAAACAATAAAAAAAAATCTGCCTCTGCCTCCCAGCATCCATCTGATATTCATCTGGCTAGCATCCTTGCAGCAAACAGCCTGGTCAGCTTCAGCACATTATCGCAGCCCCAGCACGTGGCTCGTCAGGGCTCCGCTCTGTTGTGCTCACCACCGGGCAGCTGAGTGACAGCTGGATCCTGGCCTCCTGTAGCCCCGCCGATCAGTGGGCTGGCCGACCAGAAACGCTGCTATTGCTGCCTCCTCCGTGTCTGCTGCCTCCACTGGGAACGCTGGAGCCTTCGCTGCCAAGCAGCTGATTGGCGGTTGGATCAGCCTCCCAGAATACCTGCTGTTCTAGGCGGTGGTAATCACCGCCACCGTTCGCTGCCGCCAATCATCACCACCTATCGCCGCTGCCAGTGATTGGCAGCAGCAATGCCCGCTGCCTAGAACAGTTGATTGGTGGTATTCCGGGAGGCTGATCCAACCGCTAATCAGCTGCTTGGCAGCGAAAGCTCCAGCGTTCCCCAGCGGCGGCGAACAGCGGTGACAGGTGGCGGCAACCCCCCCGCCATAATATTCGCTCCATAAGACACACACACACACACACAGACATTTCCATTTTGGGGTGGGGGGAAGTGCGTCTTACAGACCGAAAAATATGGTAGTTGGTTTTTATGTGGACTTCCAGATAATTATCTAAGCATAAGATATGGCATCTAATACGAGACAGGATGCATTGTCTTTCAGAACTACATGACATTTTTCATCAAGTAGTGAACGATCTCTTTTCATGAATTGATTGCAAGGGCTAGATGCCCTCATCCATTGGCAAAATATAATATTGCACAATATATTGCACAATATTGCCCAAACTAATATTGCAACGGTTTTGTAATTAATCTTAAGGTGCTGACAGACCTGTGACTCTCACAGTCTGAATTTTATTGAAGAATTCAAAATATTTTAGATTTTACCCCTAGTGCATTTTAAAAATCAGTGGTGTTTTTCTGTTGATTTCAGTGAGTTCAGCAGGAATATTCTGTTAAATGACTTTTTCCCATTGACCTTGGTTAAATGAGAAAATTAGTTTTTTTTTTTTTCAGGTTTATGGAACCAGCTGTTATTGTTTGCCTTGGTGGCATTCTCCCCTTTGGATCAATTTTCATTGAAATGTAAGTTTTTTTTAATAGAAGCAACTTGCCAGTAGAATGCTTATCAGATTAACTAGAGGTGTATATTTGTATATTTGAATTATCCTTACTTTCTCTTTAGGTATTTTATCTTCACCTCCTTCTGGGCTTACAAAATCTATTACGTCTATGGCTTCATGATGTTAGTTTTGGTCATCCTTTGCATTGTAACTGTTTGTGTGACAATTGTGTGTACATACTTTTTATTGAATGCAGAGGACTATAGGTGGTAAGTACAATATGTTTATTCAGTTTTAACCATTAAAGAGCAAGACTGAACATGGGTCTCTTAGGTTGTAAAAGAGACTGAACAAAAACACAAAAGAGTTTTTATGTTACAACATTTGTAAAATATTTACCTTTACTTTTTTATGAAACTCAGAATGTTAATTAAATTTGAATTAATATGTATTACAAGTTTTGTCATGGAACATTTTATGTAATTGGTCAAAGTATTATATTCTTGATTTATTTTTTCAGGCAATGGACGAGTTTTCTCTCTGCTGCTTCAACTGCAATCTATGTTTATATGTATTCCTTTTATTACTACTTTTTCAAGACAAAGTACGTAATCTAACATTTTACATCTATCTTAAAATAACACGACAACTTTACTTTGTAACTATTCATAATTTCGGGAATGTTAAAATTTGTTTTATCTTCTGTTTTTTTCTCCAGGATGTATGGTTTGTTTCAGACATCTTTTTACTTTGGTTATATGGCAGTATTTAGCACAGCCCTAGGAATAATGTGTGGTAAGATCACAATGGTTTCAGAATGTTTAGTTCTCAAATTTTATCCTTTTAAACTACTTAATATATTTTTGCAAATATATTCTTAGTTTTCTGAATATATTAAAGAATTGTCAGCTATAAAATTATTTGATTTCAATAGATATATTGTTACATAAGTAATAGCCAGTTATATATATCTTTATAGGAATTCATTTTTAGGCATAAAGTTTAAAGTGGAAGCATATAACATGCTGAGGATAGCACAGGTCTTTGAGTGATAGGAATGCTCTCAAAAGTAAGCAAGGCCAAGGCCAGAAATGAAATGAATTATTAGATTTAGAATTAATTCCATATAAATTAAAGCATCCCAACTGCAAAACCAATTGATCTCTCAACTGTAAGCTCAAACACTTTCTTATACAATTCTCTTATTACCTAGTCACAGATATTTCTTTCTACCTTCTTCCAGCTTTCCTTAGAAATATCTCTGTATTTGTGTGGCTTCACATAGTAACTTATTTGTAGAAAGATAAACAGTATGATCAGGCAAGAGGAAATAAGGGTTGGAATGTAAATGGAAGGTGGGGGAAGAGAAAAAAGCCAATTAATCTTTATCACCGTGTTCTGTTCCCCAGTTCAATGAGCAAAAATAAATCAGAAGAGGTTAGAAAGTAGAAGGGGAAAAATGAGGTTGGCAAGGTAAGAGAAAAATGAAAGAAGCCATTAAAAAAAAAAACCATATGTACGATCTCTGCGAGCTGGAAGTATCTGAACTGATTGCTTCATGAACTAGTTTTTTCTGGCCTAATATAAAATTTCCCAGATGATTCTTCCTTTGCTTTACTTTCCATAGACTCTTGGGATAGGCTACATAACATGACTTTGCTCAGCAAAACACTGGCAGATTTTTCCCTCTTGTTGAGCCCTGAGCTTTTTCTGAAAATACAGAAGCAAACATTGTGGTAGTTCAAAAAGCAGTACAGTATATCTTGAATCCTGCAATTGTGGAGATAAATAAGCATATCTTTGAGCATGAGCAGAATGTTTCAGTCATTTTCAAAACATAGATACGACAGTTCTAGGGATCCCAAGCATAGCCCATGTGATATCGCTGTTCTGTGAGCTACACTGGTTCTTTAAAAATATAGTTGATAAGAGCACTGGATGTGTTCAGGAGTTGGAGAGTCTTCTGTTGGGATGTTTTAATTTAGATTGCTGCACTGAGCAGAGAATTGGAATTGGTAGCCTAAATGCTCCCTCCCAGTTCTTTGATTCTGTTAATCACTGGTAGCTTCTGCAAGTATTCGTGCAACTGCATTTTTGGAACTGCACATGCTATGTGTAACCAGTTCTGTCACTTACCTGGTATAACATAGAATCTTTCATATACAGTATAAAGAAATAAAAGCTGCTGAAAAGCTACTGCTTAAGAGAAATGGAATATATTTGCCATGTGAGAGTTCAGAGTTGCTACCAATTCCGATTTGATTACATTTTTAAATGCAGTGTTTCCATACATTTGAAGAGGCACATATTTGGTATGTAGCATCATGCATAATATAAGATTGAGCATAATGTGTCAAATTAGCAGAAATTCTCAGTCCAGGTTGAATACAGAATACAACAAAACAGTACTAATAGGTTAGCTGAATTTTAGGTAGATCATCTTGTTGAAATTTAAAAGATTGCACATCATCTTTTTTGTTGTTGTTCAGTTGTCCTATTTATATTTACTCAATAGTGAACCCTGCTTTTAAAAGTTACTCTAGAAAATTTGTCAAAGTTTATATATATATATATATATATATATATGTGTGTGTGTGTATGTGTGTGTGTTTGTGTTTATGAAGTTTCTTTCATATATCTATATATGAAAGTCTAATCTTATTGTACATGAAATGTTTAAAGTATTCCATAAAGCAATAATGACT